>JASVEL010005506.1:0-95580 GCA_032618575.1 Nicotiana noctiflora
TTTACTCCTACTGTTTTTCCTTTTTGCACATCTGTATTTAGTTTATTAGGATTTAGTTTTTTTGTGTGAAAGTAATTGATAAAAATCTGTAAAAACGATTTGTGATAGTTGTTTGAAATGATATTTATAGTTTTGTGCTATCTTTGTTTGATAATTGTTGCGTTTTTCAGTTCCATCTAATAAATGAAAATTTTATGCTGTATAGTTGACGTTGGCTAATTAGTTTAGAAGCGCGAAATAACATATTTAGCATCAAATTTAAAAAGATATGCATTAAAGAATTTAAGGAGTGAACTTTTTTTTTGGTTTGTGTAGACGGAACAACAACGTAGATGGATGTATAAAAGGAATTATCCCAATCATGGAGGGTTGAGGGAAGAATTTGTACATGGGGTTACTGGATTTATTGATTATGCAATGTCGCTTTCTCAATTTTGTGATGAAGGCACGATTAAGTGTCCTTGTAAGAAGTGTAAGTGCAAAAAGTTGTTGAAGCCGGAGGATATTAAACTTCATCTTTATGAAAATGGGTTCAAAAAGAAATACTGTTTTTGGACTGCTCACGGAGAGATTGCGCCTTATATGGATATGAATTTTCAAAATTTTACTAATGAGGAGACCTTTCAGAAGAAGAGTACTAAGGCAAAGGATGTTCAAGCATCTGAAAAGGGCGGCTCATTGCACGAGGGTTTAGCTACTATGATGACTCCCCCGAGGAGATTGGTAACTTATTTGATATATTTATCTTAGTTTTAATTTTAACTATAGTCATGAATTTCTTATAAATTCCTTTTCTTTCTTTTGCATGAAAAGGCTTACACGAGATCAGTGTCTCGTGATGAAGTCTTCCAGGAGACCCACACCATGAAAAAGGAGGATGAAAAAATGGATTGGGTTGAACCGCAGACAAAGCAAACATATGTAATTAAGATCCAAATATACTTCTTATTTCGTTTTCTTTAACAAAGTTCATTTATATTATTAAGATTAGTTTTCTTACAGAATGAGTATAAACAAAATTTGGAGGACATTCAGAATCAGTTAACCGACAATCAAGATAGGCCAAGCAAACCATCTGATATTGTGGACATTTCTCTTAAGGTTGTTGGTGGCGTACATAAGGAGAGAGCCTATGGCGTTGGATCAGAGTGTTCATTCAGTAGTCCATTGCCAGGATCGCCTGTTTCTTCTTATTCTTCTCAGTCCTCTGTGAATCAGGGTGAATTGGAGGCAACACAGAGGAAGTTAGAGGCAATGCGGAAACAAGAAGAGATGGATTCATTGCGGAGACAAATAAAAGAGGTGACAGAAATGTTTGAAGCAGATTTTTTAGAATTTGATCGGCTGCAGAAACTAATGCATGATTTCATGCTCAGTCGTCGATATGATCCTGTGTCTGACACCGACTAAGATGGCGAGAATGAGTGTATTGTACTTGTGATGTTTGGTACTTTGACTTGTTTGAGTTGGTTAGAATGTTACATGGATGGCGGATTTCTCTCACTCATATCATATGATGATCCTAATTGAAATTTGACTCGTCCTTGAGATGTTACTCATTGTTATGTGAGTCTAAAGACGAGAAAAGCTTCCAACTTTCCTAGGCTGAGGAATTATTTCCTGCATAAATCAGAAAGTTTAGAGAGGAAGTCAGAATGTTCACCTTATGCTCGAGATATTTGTCAAAATTATTCTGAAAACAGCGAAAGGCTTTGATATTTCCGGAGGACTGATGAATTGTCCTCTACATGTATTATGTTCTTTTTGTTAGTATCAGTGTTCAAAAATCAGAAAATAGAGAAGTAAAGAAATGTTATAGTTCAATTAAGCAAAATATAAAATAATTTCTGAGCCCACAAATTGGTTATGTGTCTTGAACTGAATTTAATTTCCTCACTGTTACCCAAGGTTATGAAGTACTTCCTCCCAGGATAGAATGGAAAAATTGCAGATCTTCAGCGAACTCAACAAACGAAGCAAATCACACTTGACACTTATATGTTTGTTTTGAATAACCAGTGCAACAACGTAGACAAGAAAGGGGAAGTTTCCAGATTTTTCTGTATGTAAAAATGAGGCCAAACCTCTAAATTTATAGACAAAAGAAAAGTAAGATGAAAAATTACCATCTCAGAAGTGTATCTTCAATTTCTCATTCACACATGTATGGGCCATATCAAATTTAGGAAATCAGGCGTGGGAAGGTCGTTAAGTGAGAAGACGGTGTTTCGAGTTGGGTAGCAACGTCGAGGTCGACTGAAGCCCAACAACGAGCAGTCACTGAGCAAGTCGTTGAAGTTGAGGTCAAATAGCGAGGAGTACGAATAACGGCTAGTGTAGGGGGCATATAACATCACGTATAAAGAGAAAGAGAGAGACAGAGAAGGGGGCACCTGAGATTGATTACGAGAGAACTATTGTAAGAAGTTGACCCTTGAGAGAAAATACAAAGTTCACCTTTTCATAGTGATTGATTTTATCGATTATTCTCCCCTTCCATTCACATGGCTCCAAGAAAACATTGTTCATATTCTTGTTTACTGTCATATTTCGTTGTGAGAAGGAAGAATCTTCCACATCATTTGATATTTGGGTGAATTGTTTTTCATATTTATATTTATTGTAATTTCTGATATTTATTGCTCATAACTCATTCGTCATTTACTCTCTAAAGTGCACATTTGATGATTGAATACACGATTCTGAGCACTGGGTAAACGGTACCATTTAAACTCTAAGCCAGATCTATAAATTATTATGCTTGACTATGTTTCACCTTTCACCTCAGTTATTTTTTATTTAGTTTAACAAAGAGTAGTATACTTTTGGTCAAACAATTTAGTGTCGTATGTAGGGAGTATCTAGTCAAAATCATAGTCTTTCTAGATCTACACAAATATACCAATAGCAAAGTACAAAGTTTTCTTTCCCCCGCTTGCAAAATCTAACATGAAAGGAAATGGAGAAGAAAGACTAAAAGCAGTGGCATGCCTTACTACTAATATACTAAACACCATCAACGAAACTCACAGAGAGGGCGAGGAGAACGTGACACCAAATGCCTAACCTAGGCGAAGTGACTCGCCTCCCCCTCATGGCACCGTTACCAGCTTCTCAAGGGAAGGGAGCCTCTACGTCCACTACAGAATAAGCACCACCAGCTGTAAAAAAGTTTAGATGTATGGCTAACAAATATGCTAAACAGTATACTCGATAAACCCGCAGAGAGGGTGTGCGAGTCGATATCGCAACAACACATCCAACCTCCCTCAATAGGTATCACTCACTCTGTTAATGATGCAGGTAACGACGCCCTCGCTACTATCCTTAGAAAGATGGAGGAGATGGAGAACGAGAACAAATCACTTCGCGACCAAATAAGAGAGCGCCAAGAAAGGGTGATAAGACACCAGGCGCATCAAAACTCCTACCAAAGCGGGGTGCCGGCTAGTTTGTGGAACAACCGTATACCGACGAGGCCGCGCCACATGCTATACTAGAAACTTTAAAAATGCTGCCATACTTGAAAATATATGTCGGCATGATAGATCCTAGGGATCACATCATCCACTACATCACCACGGTGAAAGGCAACGACCTTGCTAAGGAACAAGTGCCATCTTTATTGCTAAAAATGTTTGATGAAACCCTAACCGAGGCGGAGGGCATTAAAATTACTCGCAACTTCCCACACTATCCGTACAGACACTCGAAGAAATGGCTGACAAATTTGTCACTGCCCATGCAGGTTCCAAGAAAATGGAAGCTAGGGTGAATAATATATTCGCCATCAGACAGTCACTTGGCAAAGGGCTCACGCATTTTCTCGCCCGGTTAAACAAAGTGAGAATGACCCTTCTAAGCGTATTCGAGGGGATGGCAATAACAGCTTTCCAAAACGGGTTGAACATGAGCGGGTTGAGGGCAACCAAAAAACTATTGAGTAGACTAATGAAGTACCCTCCCACCACGTGGAAAGAAATACATAACGTTTATTGTGCCGAGGTGAGAACCAACGACAATGATCTCAACGAACCTACTTAACGTCTGACCTCGGTCCAAATGGAATCTATGAAAGACTGAAGAAACGAAAGCAAAAAGGATCTAGCAGGGTCACAACCTAATCGAAAAAGAAATCGGCCTTACATTAGAGGCACCTTCATGTCTCCTCCACGTCACGATGAAGGTCCATCCAAACAGCGAATAGGAATCCACCTAAACGAAAGAGGTATGTCCCCCTTGCTATCGACTCACAATTTTTGTGTTACCCCATCAGAAATAGTCTACCATTGGAAAAGCTCAGCCCAAAGGAAAAATAGACACAGAAGATGAGGTCTGATCCAAGCACCAGAAAATCAAACACCCTCTACAAATTCCACCAGGAACGGGGTCACAAGATCGAGAATTGCATCGCCCTTAGACAGGATATCGTGAACATGCTTCACCAAGGGCACCTAAAAGAGTTTATGAGCAATTGAGGGAGGGCCAACTTCGCCCCAGGGTGAGAACAACATTTGGGGCCGCCCAAACCACATTCCCCAGTTCGAACCATTCAAATGATCATCGAGGGAGGCGACGACGACTCTATCAACCGTGAAGTTCAGCACCACCCGCAAGCTCAAGCGGTCAATCACCTAAGAATGGTATGACAAACTCGAAGAAACTATCATCTTTGATAAGTTAGATATCCACGATTTGGTCTTTCCTCACTATGATGCCCTTGTCATTGCTCTACGTGTTTTTGATACCGATATAAGACGTATCATGGTCGATAATAGAAGCGGCGCGTTCATCATCCATCCTCGAGTTCTCACCCAATTGAACCTCGAGGACAGAATAGTGCCACGTTGCATCACGCTAATAGGTTTTAACAATGCAGTTGAGCGGACGTCTAGAGAAATCACGCTGCCCGTCCTGGTCGACGACATCATCTTGGAGACCACATTCCACATCATAGACCAAGATACGGCGTACGACACCATCATAGGCCGACCATGGATACACGCCACGAAAGTCATCCCCTCTACTTTGTACCAAGTCATTAAATTTCCCACACCCTGGGAGTATTCTACATCCGGGGAGAGCAACGCACGACCCGAGAATACTACCGCATTCCCAAGACTACATGTACACCTAATATCTAAAGGGAAGGCCAATGAAGCATAGCAATTAGCGAAGTCGGGGGTCGGATGGCAATGAAGAGAAGGACGTCACTAGCGACCCTAAAATCATAGAAGCCACGGGGTCAACCGTAGAGGACCTCGACCCGTCCAACTAGACAATGACGACCACAACAAGAAAGATTTCATCATCCATAAACTACAAAGCCCAAGTAAATTTCATCAATTATTAAAAAATAATGTATATCTATTTGCTTTTTCCCATGCATACATGCCAGGTATCCCAAAGAAAATTGCAACTCACAAGTTGAACGTCAGCCCATTTTACCCCCTAGTAAGGCAAATAAGATTAAAGTTCAACTGCACAACAAACGATGCAGTTCCTGAAGAGGTCGAGAAATTATTAGTGAACGGTTCTATCATCGAAGTACCCATAGTGGGTCGCCAATGTAGCCATGATAAAGAAGAACAACAATAAGAGGAGAATGTACGTGGACTTCATAGACCTGAACAAATCCTACCCAAAAGACTCATTCCAGCTGCCCCACATCGACGCCACAGCCAGGCATGAAATAATGAGTTTCTTGGACGTCTACTCAGGCTACAACCAAATCCTAATGGAAGGGGAGGACCAGGAAAAAAACCACCTTCATCACCCAACGGGGAACGTATTACTACAAAGAGATGTCATTCGTGTTAAAAAATGCGGGAGCAACATGCTAGAGGTTGGTGACCAAAATGTTCAAGATCAACTCGGCAAGCCCATGAAAATATATATAGACGACATGATGGTCAAGCGCAAAAGGTACGACATGAAATTAAATCCTGAAAAATGTGCTTTCGGCGAAACATCTGGAAAATTCCTCGGCATCGAGGTCAATCCCGACCAAATCAAGGCCATAGAAAGAATCCTAGAAAATCTAACTAGCGAAAAGCAAGTACGAAAGTTGACCGGTCGGATAGCTGCTCTGTCAAGAGTCATCTTGCGGTCCTCCAATAGGTTCCACAATTTTTTAGCGTACTCAAAATAGACACGGACTCCAATGGAATTCCAAGTGTGTCAACACCTCAAAAGAACTAAAGGTCTGCATGTCTTCGCCACCGTTGCTCGCTAAGGTAGAACCTGGAGAACGCCTCCTTGTCTATTTGTCAGTGTCCAACATCGCAGTAACCTGGTATGAGAAAACAAAGATACGCAATCTCCGATCTATTACATAAGTAAAACTTTGGTCAATGCTGAAACGAGGTACCCCCACCTCGAGAAATTTTCTCTGGCCCTAGTCGTAGCTTTACAGAAGCTTAGACATTATTTCCAGTGCCACCCCATCTCGGTGGTCACGACTTTACCTTTAAGGAGTGTCTTGCACAAACCCAAATTGTTGGGAAGATTGTCCAAGTGGGCCATAGAACTGAGTGAGCATGGTATAACCTATCAGCCACGAACAACGATAAAGTCGCAAGTTCTTTCCCACTTTGTCGTCTAATTCAATGCGAAGATAATATCTGAAGTCGAAAGGGAAACCACTACTACCTCCACCAAAAGACACGACCAATGGGTTTTGTATACCGATGGCTCTTCTAACGCATCAGGATCTGGACCAGGACCCGTGCTCGAGGTCCCAACAGGTGAAATGGTTCACCGATCCATACGATGCTCTGATATGACTAACAACAAGGTCGAGTACGAGGCTCTGATTACAGGGTTAAAGTTAGCACTCAAGTACAGAGCACGGTGATTCATCCTTCGATGTGACTCGCATCTCGCAGTCAATCAGGTTATAGGGACTTTCCAAATTAAGGAGCAACGAGTACAGAAATATCAGGCCAAATTTTGCAAACTAATACCAGAGTTGTTGAAAACCAACTCGACCAAATACCCTGAGCGCATAACATCGAAGCAGACGGCCTCGCCAACTGGCAGCAGCCACCAAAAGCAAAACTGGAGAGGGGGATTTGGTCACTCTCCTCCACTCATCACTAGACGAAATCGAGGTACGAACTTTAAACCTAACTGGGGACTGGAGGAATCGTATTATCTCATACTTGCAGGATGGAGTGCTCTCCCACCCGACAAAAAAGAAGTTTCGAATGCAGACTTCCAGGTATAGCATCATCAATAACGACTTGTACAAAATAATATTTGGTGGTCCCTTGGAAAAGTGCTTAGGACCAAATTAGACACGGCGCATCCTCGAAGAAGTACACGAGGGCCACTGCAGAGCTCACACCGGCAACCAATATCTTGTCAGGTGCTTCATACGAGCAGGAAACTGTCACAACCCCAAATCCGGTCGTGATGGCGCCCAGCACACTGCTAGGCCAGCCCGACCAATCAACAATAACCACGGAGCCACAAGCTCACTTTATCCAATTTAAGCACAACAGTGATAGATATATTAAAAACAGGGAACCAAGTCCCAACACGTGCCAACTCCCATAGACCGAAGGGTCAAGAGTCATGAGCCTCTACGGAATATACATGTGTAGATAGTGAATATAACTGTGCACAAGTGTGGGATGATCTGAACAAAATATAGACAAACTGGAGAATCAGGTCCTGCGAACGCTGGCAGCTACCTCGACTGTCCAAAATCACTACCGAGCTGCAATGGAATCAGCTCTGTTGTAATGTACCTGGATCTGCATACAAGGTGCAAGGAGTCGGTGTGAGTACTTCCAACTCAGCGGTAATAAAAGTAAATAATGTTGAAGGGAAGAAAACCACGCAAGGCACTATCTCTTGCTACACAATACATAACTATCATTAAACTTCAAAACACTATCATTTTATTCCTTTTCAGCATATGTGAGTAGATTATTTAGAAATCTCAATTTTAGCTACTTTCTTTCATAATAATATACCAATACCGGGATACAATCTCAAGCAGTGCAAGTCCGCACTCAAATCAGCCTCTCGGGCTCAGCACTCCTTATCAATTTACACCAGGAGATCTGGTCAATAAAGCAACAAATGCACATGTGCCAGTAAAGTATGAGTGCTAAAATGTTATGCCACGTAGTACACATAAACCAATGTATGTATGCCATGCAATGCATATGACCGCTACGGCGTGTAGCCCGATCCTTTTGGGTACCCGTGCTCACTGTGGGGGTTCAGACTCCGGAGGGGCTCCTACAGCCCAAGCACAATATTAATATCACACCTGCTGCGGCGCGCAGCCCGATCCATATACCACCGCGGCGTGCAGTCCGATCCATGCATGTGTATGCATATGCTCACATGAAATGTCATGCCCTAACATATGGCCCTCGGCCCCAATCAGTCTAACAAATAATCAAGAAAGCCCTACGGGCAACAATATCACATTAGCTCACAACTAAAATATTATTAAGACCTTATTCAAGTTTTTCATAACCTTATAAGAATGCTGAATAGCAAAAATCCCATTTTAAACCTTAAATTATAATAAAATATGCACAGTGTTATCAAAACAGTAAGGACTCAAATAATTGGCACGAAGCCCAAACATGATAATTAGTCTAATTCACTTCAACAATTAGGTATTATTATTTATTACGCGGGACGGACCAAGTCACAATCCCCAATGGTGCTCTACCCCACGCCCGTCATCCGGCGTGCAAGTCACCTCAACACAACACTAAGATGTGCAAGTCCGGGGTTTACTAACCCTCAGGACATCATTTACAAGAATTACCCACCTCGAACCGACGAAAACTCATGCCCGCGACGCCTTATCTCCTCGAACCGGCATCCACGCACATCCAAACTAGCCAAAATCAGTACAAATATATCAAAATAGGCTAATGGAACATAACCCAATCGAAAGAACTCGAAAAATATCAAAAATCACGAAATTTGCAAAACCCGAGCCCCGGGCCCACATCTCGAAAAATTTCGAAACTCATATTTCCAGAACCCTCGTCTCGCCACGAGTCCACACATATAAAATTTACCAAAATCGGAGTTCGATTGGCCTTTCAAAACCCAAATTTTCGTTTTCAATATCTAGGCCACAATCCTTCACAATTTCTACCCAAATTCATGAAGATTGATGTTAATTCTACCATAAAATGATGTTTTTGAGTCAAGAAACTTACCTCCGGTGAATACCCGATGATCTCCCAGCGTTTTCTCATGATTTCTTCTCTCTAGGGCTCAAAAATGGTGTTTTGGGTATATGAACCCGCGACTGGTTCTGTTCTGGTTTTAATTTCACTGCCAGACCATTCCTTCTATGCGATCGCAATGGCCCTATGCGATCGCATAGAGTTAAATTCCCCTTCTATGCGATCGCAATGCACCTCCGCGATCGCATAGCACAACCTTCCAGGCCTTATCTTTTCTTCTCTGCGATCGCAACACTTGCTATGCGATCGCAATGCACAGTCTGACAAACCTATGCGATCGCATCCCTTGCTATGCGATCGCATAGCACATTTTTCTCACCCCTCCAATCTCTTCTATGCGATCGCACAAGTGACCCTGCGATCGCAGATTGCCAGTTTCCATACCTATGCGATCGCATCTCCTATTACGCGATCGCATAGAACAACTCCGGGGCTCACTTCCATCCTTCTATGCGATCGCATCTACCCTATGCGATCGCATAGAGCATCCATCTGCAACAAAACCAGCAGCCAAACAGCAGTTCAAAAATACAAGAAATGGTCCGTTTGGACCCCTGAAATCAACCCGAGGCCCCCGGGACCCCAACGAAAACCACCAACATTACTCCTAAACACGATACGAACTTGTTCCAATCATAAAAACACCATCCTAAACATCAAAATCACCAATTACACACGAGTTCAAGCCTAAGTTTCTTCAAAATTTCCGAATTGCTCATTCAATCAAAAACCCAACCAAACGACGTCCGAATGACCTGAAATTTTGCAGGCATATCCAAAATCACCTAACGAAGCTACTGCAACTGTCGGAATTCCCTTCCGACCCCCGGATCAAAATCTCACCTACCGTTCGGATTTCGCCAAAATTCAACCTTAGCCAATTCAAGCCTAAAACTACATCGAGCCTCCAAATTCAATTCCGATTGCTCTCCTAAGTCATGAATGATCTCCCGAAACTAGTCGAATCATCAGAATTTGATTCTGAGCACTCTAACTCGATAGTCAACTCTAGGTTGACTTTCCATATTCAAACTTCCTTCAAATATGTTATTTACTTCATTTTCAATTCAATTCACTCCTAACTCATCCGATAGGTTCTAACACTGATATAGGAGCATAAGATATGTTAATGCAAGGTAACGGGGTGGAAATTCCCGTAACGACGGGCCGGGTCGTTACATTCTCCCCAACTTAAACAAACGCTCGTCCTCGAGCGGACTCGGAGTTGTACCAGAAGCAACCCAATAGCTGAATGACCTTACCAAGCATATATTCGGGCGATCATACGTCACCCTATCTCACATAAGTCCGAAAACACCATGTAGTCAAAATTTCACAGACCATCTGAACCATAAATCGCATTGTACTTTCTGAAATCATATGCCCAATGCAAATCCCATGCCTATACTGAGGATACACTCGAATCCACCGCAATAACCCATATTCACTACTCCGGGTGAGATCATATGATGTATCGACAACCCATTCACTCGAGACGATAGTCTCTAATATCAACAACTAGCCACAATCACCAAATACTAGCCGAAAACCTCTTTCATTAGATAGGGTCTTATTCCAACACCTCCATATCCTGCCCACGGCAGCTGAAGCACGCAATATATCGAACCCATCTCTCAGGTCAACCATTCATGAATCCATTTAACTTTTAACAGATACCACAACAGATTTCGGAGCCAAACCTCGATTTTTACCTTTCTAACAAGCTAAGATCCAATATGCTCGTATTCATTAATAACTCCAACGGTCATTTCGATTATAACACACCACACTGGTGATATGACACCTCAACACCGACCTAAGCCACGACGAGCACAACATAGGCTCCAATAGAAACGTCTGCACACACTCGAATCATGACAGCTCAAATCATGACAACTGTCTCCAGCAAATAGAGCTGCAATTTAATCCTTCTGTGCCATCATAATATATAACTGAGATCGTGTCTCGCATTATAGAAATAGAGTACCTGAATCCTCTTCGAGAGTTCATAACATCACATGGCCTTGCCACGATTCGTGATACTATCCCAACGTTATTACTCATGAAGCACCTCAATTTACCAAGCTCAAAACGGTCAGCCACGCACCGATCTAGGTCTTGAACCCAAGCAATCAATCTCACCCACGGTGAAACAATTTATGTATGCTATTAAATCCTGAAAGGACACAACCGATGTGCCATTCGCCAAGCGATACTCAAACGGTCTTTTCCTCAGAAGCGAGGAAGTATTGTATACCAGGTAGCATATAACTAACTATATTTTTACAATATTCTGTTGCGGCGTGCAACCCGCTCCAATGACATACCCGTGGCGGCGTGCCACCCGATCCACGCGTAAATCTCGCAAAAAGGAAATGCATATCGAGTCGAATTTTCTCATTACAGCAAACATATATATATATATAGCCTCAAGCTCGGCCACATGAAACGCATCTAACAATGTTTCTAAATACTGGAACTGAATCAATGGTAGATACCTCTACACTAACATCCGCCCCTAAGGTCTAATTGACAAAGCAATGCCTACCAGCCGTCCGCTGGTCCTGGGTACAACTACTCTGTTGGAGCATACTCTGATGTTTTCTGCTACGCAATTTGTGCCATTTTCCGACATAGCCCATATCACATTAGTCTAGACGATCTGACTCATGTCAACCAGTCTGAAATAAGGTATCATAACCCAAATTCATCATATTAAGTAATAAGAGAGCCATTAGGGCTTCCAACCGCTAAACGGTGCTGATACACGCGATGTACACCCACTGCATAGGCGGATTACGAGAACTTCCAGTCTCCAACACCCATATAACACATGAATCACCATGCTTGATTCTGTACTTCACCATACAAATACATAACGCACATCAAGCGTTCATTCCTACCACGAAAGCCATTCAGAAATTTCACTATGCCATCTATGACTCATTCAGAAATTTCACTATGCCATCTACGACTCAATTATTATAGTCGATCCAACAAGAGAATACCACCATACCACTGGATATCATCAGTTTACATTACCTTGTCCTTTTTGGATCATATTCCCTACCAAGTTACTAGAATAGCAGTACCATTTTCCTTAATCACCAGAAAGATCGATTCTTTTAAATCACCTGCAGTTGTCCGCGCTGCTCAATAATTTTAATGACTTCCCATATATTATGAACTGATCTCAAAACCTAGAATATACCATTGTAAACTTTCCATAACACATCGTGTATACCATATCACACTAAGACAACATGGAAATTCATATCCCTTTCCTCCGCCTCAACATCGGCGCACTCAACTAGTCAAGGACTTTCGTGATCCCATATAGAAGAAAACTCATTACACATTCCACGCTTCGCATACCGATAGGAATATACTCATCTTCAAACCATGATAAAACACATCACAAACTATTTCTTCCCGTTCATTGCATAAGTTTAACTGCCAGGACTGAGTCCTTATACCTATATCAAGTTACACAACTGCCAGCACTCAAGAGCTTTCCTGCAATGTCTGCAAGACTCATTACTTCAACCACATACCAGTAATCAATCATATTCCTTTTTATACCATTCTGGTTTATTAACAAGTTGTTCCATTTACCCAGTTTCCTTTCTGATTCATCATTAATTTCATATCAGTCTATACTGTAGTACGACAATGCCTCAACCCCTTTTTACCTCACAAGACTCATACACAAGACCACACGGTCTAAGACTCATAGGCCACTGAATACTCTCTCAATGTTTCCCAAGAAGTACCACATTCTACCACACTTTATTTTGATGAACTTCCCGCGATTTTTAAATTGTCATCATTACTTCCCAATACGGATACCTAGAATCCCGTCATTCACATGATATAACACAAGCCTTGATCTTCTCTAACGAAACCGCCATCTTTAGCCACATACACAAATCTTAAGGCACCTGACTGTTACAAGCAAAATCTTGAACACTGCAAAACCATTCTCGGGCATCATTCACCCTTATTCGGCTGTAATTCAACTGTCCTATTGAGTAGAACCACTCGTGTTTTGTTAGAACTCTGACATCGCAGAACATGATTACTTACAGATACAATCAGCTATCTTTCTTTTCTATACGGTGAATATTCTTTACCAACATAAGTTCGCAACATCCTAGTATTTCTTCACATCTACGAAGCACTATAACTTTTATTAGAATTTTCCCAACATACTTAGAGACAGAGCCAACACAACACACAACAGTGCAATCAGTTAACCAACAACAACCTCCCCAACTTGGCACGGAGCCATACATCAAGGCACTTCTAGCTACTTATAGCATTCCTACTCAAATGATGCCACAAAGTTCTAGTTAGATTAAACTCAAGTCATTTTCAAGCTTCGACGGAGATTCGAATCATCAGAAATATTAACTCTTTTGCAATTCTTGCATTCATTCACACACAACAGTTACGCCCCCCTCTTTAGGTGACAAAAAATCTTTTCTCAGTCCCGAATTTTCCAAAATTTTCGGCAGAGTTTCCTTTGTAAATTGGCCTATCTACCTGCTAGAGAATCACCAAACCATTCTAACAATACTTCCACAACTCAACAAGATATCACAATGTATTTCAACAACATTAAGTCTCAATACTATACGAATCATATTATCATAATTTATACTTGAACTTGCGATGTACCTGCTCGAATCATAACACATATCAAAATCACTTTAGTCTTCCTGAGTTTAAACTCGTTCCGCTACACATAAGGCACTTTACCATCCAATTACGAGATATGATAATTATTTCTCATGCCCATAGCTAGGGCTACATATCAAATCACAATAAGAACTGAATACCTTACAGCTCTCCCATTATCAAACTGCCATTTGCACAATAAGGATCAGTACCGATCGTATGAACTTCATAATACCGGCTCGCGAAATTAGTACCTTGGTGCTCAAGCCATAGACAATGATCTGGCCTCGAGTCCTCCCAAATGGCCCAACATGAACTCACGGAGATTATATCTCGCCCCTCGTTCGAGGAAATCACAAGCCATAAGGCAATTACATTACCTGAGCGCTCGATGCGTACACAGACGTGTGGAAGGAATTTCAAAATTATATCTCAAGCTGAATCAAGTACGCACGATAAGAATTCCAAGAAGTGTGGAGTGTTTCCTAAAGGTTCGCAGCCTCCCGAGGATAAGTACAGGCGTCCCCGTACCGATCCACAAGACTCTAACAACCGGCTCAAGACTCATGAGGCCTAGTAAACCTAGGCTTTGATACCAACTTGTCACGACCCCAAATCCGGTCGTGATGGCGCCCAGCACCCTGCTAGGCCAGCCCGACCAATCAACAATAACCACGGAGCCACAAGCTCACTTTATCCAATTTAAGCATAACAGTGATAGCTATATTAAAAACAGGGAACCAAGTCCCAACACGTGTCAACTCCCATAGACCGAAGGGTCAAGAGTCATGAGCCTCTACGGAATATACAAGTGTAAATAGTGAATATAATTGTGCACAAGTGTGGGGTGATCAGAACAAAATATAGACAAACTGGAGAATCAGGTCCTGCGAACGCTGGCAGCTACCTCGACCGTCCAAAAGCACTCCCGAGCCGCAATGGAATCAGCTCTGCTGTAATGTACCTGGATCTGCACACAAGGTGCAGGGAGTCGGGTGTGAGTACTTCCAACTCAGCGGTAATAAAAGTAAATAATGCTGAAGGGAAGAAAACCACGCAAGGCACTATCTCTTGCTACACAATACGGAACTATCATTAAACTTCAAAACACTATCATTTTATTCCTTTTCAGCATATGTGAGTAGATTATTTAGAAATCTCAATTTTTAGCTACTTTCTTTCATGATAATATACCAATACCTGGGAAAATATCAAGCAGTGCAAGTCAGCACTCAAATCAGCCTCTCGGGCTCAGCACTCCTTAACAATTTATTCCAGGAGATCTCGTCAATAAAGCAACAAATGCACATGTGCCAGTAAAGTATGAGTGCTAAAATATTATGCCACGTAGTACACATAAACCAATGTATGTATGCCATGCAATGCATATGATCGCTACGGCGTGTAGCCCGATCCTTTTGGGTACCCGTGCTCACTGTGGGGGTTCAGACTCCGGAGGGGCTCCTACAGCCCAAGCACAATATTAATATCACACCTGCTGCGGCGCGCAGCCCGATCCGTATACCACCGCGGCGTGCAGTCCGATCCATGCATGTGTATGCATATGCTCACATAAAATGTCATGTCCTAACATATGGCCCTCGGCCCCAATCAGTCTAACAAATAATCAAGAAAGCCCTACGGGCAACAATATCACATTAGCTCACAGCTAAAATATTATTAAGACCTTATTCAAGTTTTTCATAACCTTATAAGAATGCTGAATAGCAAAAATTCCATTTTAAACCTTAAATTATAATAAAATATGCACAGTGTTATCAAAACAGTAAGGACTCAAATAATTGGCACGAAGCCCAAACATGATAATTAGTCTAATTCACTTCAACAATTAGGTATTATTATTTATTACGCGGGACGGACCAAGTCACAATCCCCAATGGTGCTCTACCCCACGCCCGTTATCCGGCGTGCAAGTCACCTCAACACAGCACTAAGATGTGCAAGTCCGGGGTTTACTAACCCTCGGGACATCATTTACAAGAATTACCCACATCGAACCGACGAAAACTCATGCCCGCGACGCCTTAGCTCCTCGAACCGGCATCCACGCACATCCAAACTAGCCAAAATCAGTACAAATAAATCAAAATAGGCTAATGGAACATAACCCAATCGAAAGAACTCGAAAAATATCAAAAATCACGAAATTTGCAAAACCCGAGCCCCGGGCCCACATCTCGAAAAATTTCGAAACTCATATTTCCAGAACCCTCGTCTCGCCACGAGTCCACACATATAAAATTTACCAAAATCGGAGTTCGATTGGCCTTTCAAAACCCAAATTTTCGTTTTCAATATCTAGGCCACAATCCTTCACAATTTCTACCCAAATTCATGAAGATTGATGTTAATTCTACCATAAAATGATGTTTTTGAGTCAAGAAACTTACCTCCGGTGAATACCCGATGATTTCCCAGCGTTTTCCCATGATTTCTTCTCTCTAGGGCTCAAAAATGGTGTTTTGGGTATATGAACCCGCGACTGGTTCTGTTCTGGTTTTAATTTCACTGCCAGACCATTCCTTCTATGCGATTGCAATGGCCCTATGCGATCGCATAGAGTTAAATTCCCCTTCTATGCGATCGCAATGCACCTCCGCGATCGCATAGCACAACCTTCCAGGCCTTATCTTTTCTTCTCTGCGATCGCAACACTGGCTATGCGATCGCAATGCACAGTCTGACAAACCTATGCGATCGCACCCCTTGCTATGCGATCGCATAGCACATTTTTCTCACCCTTCGAATCTCTTCTATGCGATCGCACAAGTGACCCTGCGATCGCAGAGTGCCAGTTTCCATACCTATGCGATCGCATCTCCTATTACGCGATCGCATAGAACAACTCTGGGGCTCACTTCCATCCTTCTATGCGATCGCATCTACTCTATGCGATCGTATAGAGCATCCGTCTGCAACAAAACCAGCAGCCAACAGCAGTTCAAAAATACAAGAAATGGTCCGTTTGGACCCCCGAAATCAACCCGAGGCCCCCGGGACCCCAACGAAAACCACCAACATACTCCAAAACACGATACGAACTTGTTCCAATCATAAAAACACCATCCTAAACATCAAAATCACCAATTACACACGGATTCAAGCCTAAGTTTCTTCAAAATTTCCGAATTGCTCATTCAATCAAAAACCCAACCAAACGACGTCCGAATGACCTGAAATTTTGCAGGCATATCCAAAATCACCTAACGAAGCTACTGCAACTGTCGGAATTCCCTTCCGACCCCCGGATCAAAATCTCACCTACCGTTCGGATTTTGCCAAAATTCAACCTTAGCCAATTCAAGCCTAAAACTACATCGGGCCTCCAAATTCAATTCCGATTGCTCTCCTAAGTCATAAATGATCTCCCGAAACTAGTCGAATCATCAGAATTTGATTCCGAGCACTCTAACTCGATAGTCAACTCTAGGTTGACTTTCCATATTCAAACTTCCTTCAAATATGTTATTTGCTTCATTTTCAATTCAATTCACTCCTAACTCATCCGATAGGTTCTAACACTGATATAGGAGCATAAGATATGTTAATGCAAGGTAATGGGGTGGAAATTCCCGTAACGACGGACCGGGTCGTTACAGAAACTATTGGCCCATGATGAAAAAGAAGGCTGCCGACTTCGTCAAAAGGTGTGAGTAATGCCAAAGATACGCCCCCATGATTCACCAAGTGGGCAAACACCTTCATTCAGTCACATCGCCCTGGCCTTCCATCAATAAGGGAATGGACATCATTGGACCCCTCCCGACGGAACAAGGTAGTGTATGATTTCTTTTAGTTTTAACTAATAATTTCTCCAAATGGGTAGGAGCAGGTGCATTCTCCCAAACACGCGAGCAAGAAGTAATAACGTTCACATGGAGAAACATCATATGCCGATTCGTCATCCCCAAAGAAATCAGCTGAGACAACGGTCCCCAGTTTACTGGAGAAAAGACCACCGAGTTCTTCGAAAAATGGCACATCAAAAGAATACACTTCATGCCATATCACCCCGCAAACAACGGTCAGGCAGAATCCTCCAACAAAACAATATTAAATATAATTAAAAAGAAACTCGAAACGCCAAGGGACTATGGCCGGAAGTGCTACCAGAGGTATTACGGGCATATCTCATCTCGCCAAAGACGAGCATAGGGGAAACTCCATACTCAGTAGTCTATGGGGTTGATGAAATGATACCAATTGAGGTCGGGGAGCCCAGTCTGAGATACTCAAATGAAAGTAGGCCAAGTAATAACGAGAATATAAGGCAAGATCTCGATGAAGCCGAAGAGCGAAGAGACATGGCCTACATAAGAATGATATCCAAAAAAAATAGGCGGCGCGGTACTACAACAGAAATCCAAAATCGTTCCACTCAAAGTCGGAGACTACGTACTCAAAGACAAAACACAAGCAAGCAAAGACCCACGAGGAGGCAAATTGGGAACCATTAGGATGGCCGATACAAAATCACGGCGGCATCAAGCAAAGGGTCATTCCAGCTTGAAACAATAGAAGGAAAATTACTACCAAACAATTGGAATGCCGCACACCTCATATACTTTAACTTCTAAGGATAGACATATCCCAGTCGTACTCTTTTTTCCCTTACTCAAATTTTTTCCCAATTCGATTTTCTAGGGGAGGTTTTTAGGGAGGCGACAAAGAGAGTCTCTGAGTTAGTATATGTTCATCGCTCGACCTATCAACTACTTTCCAGGTTGACCAATGAAGGGACTAGATAGATATACTAAGACTTCAGAAAAACATGCAGGATTCAATGTATGTAAACTTCTCCGGTGTATGTAAACTTCTCCAATGAATGTATAAACAAAGCAAAATATGCAAACACATGAGTCTTTCATCTCCACCAAGTTCATACGTTACGCCAAGAGTCAATCATTCGACCTCATTTGAATCACCTCACATTCGACCTCGTTCAAATTTTTTTACATTTGACCTCATTCGCATCACTTAAAGAGTCAAATATTCAAGCTCACTCGAATCTACTCACATTCTACCTCGCTCAAATTTATTTATATTCGACCTCGTTCGAATCACTTAAGAGTCAAACATTTGATTTTATTTGAATCGACTCGCATTCGACCTCGTTCAAATTTATTTACATTTGGCCTCGTTCGAATATCTTAAGAGTCAAACATTCACCCTCGCTCAAATCGACTCATATTCGACCTCGCACGAATTTATTTACATTCGACCTCGTTCGAATCTTAAAGAGTCAAACCTTCGACCTCACTCGAATCAACTCATTTCGACCTTGCTCGAATTTATTTACATTCAACCTCATTCGAATCACTTAAAGAGTAAAATATTCGACCCCGTTCGAATTTACTTACATTCGACCTCACTTGAATCGACTCACATTTGACTCCGTTTGAGTTCATTAACATTCGACTTCGTTCAAAATTTATTAACATTCGACCTTGTTCAAATCAACTAGCATTCGACCTCACTCAAGTTAATTGACATTCGACCTCGGTCATGTCAACTAAGTCAGGAACTCTTACAGAGGAAAAAGCTTATGAAGAAAGATGAAAAGAGCCAAAAATGTAGAGAAAAAAGATAATAATTATTCCATTCCAAAATAGAGAATATCTTACAAAGGGACAAAAAGACCCCCTCCAAAAAAAAGAAATAGAGAAGAAAGCAAGAAACAAATTACAAGAAAATCAATAAGACTCCATCATCTCCGCTTGCGCCATCGCCATCGCCATCACCACTTTCACCACCCGGTCCAGCAACACCATCTCCACCCTCACCATTTAAGTACTCATCTTCGTACCAAGAATCTGGCACAATCTTGTCCAAATCTTCATTGTCCATCCCGAGCGTTCCGGGGTCATAGTCACAAGCGGTACGAGCTGCACGTGCCTTAACATGAGCATCCTTAAACTTCACCTTAGAGGCTTTCCCAGCCACTGTCAAACTTCTCTATATGTCAAGATGAGTGTTAGCACTCGTACAAGTCTTGTGGGATATTGGGATAAGTAGAAACATGGGAGGTATACGGTTGAGCATGTTGCTGCGCTTTCTCGACATTAAGGACCATTATCTGCTCGTTCAAATCCTAAAGGTCTCCTTCCATTCCATTTATCTGCTCTTAGTGCCTTGCCTCTTTAAGAGCAAAGGTCTTTGCTTCACTAGCCCGCTCTGATCTGAAGACCCGGAAGGTGCCCGCTAACGCCACCGCCTCTGCGACAACAAACGATCTAGCTCTCTCAAGTTGCTCCAACTCCTTAGCTTTGGCAGCTAGCTCATCCCTTAAGTCATTATCTACAGTTGCGCTCTGCTCAAGCTCGGCCTATAAAGACATCACCTGATCTTGGAGGTCGGCGCACTCATCCATGACCCCTTGCTCACTTTGAGCTCACTGTTCTTGGTCCTTAACGTCTCTTCAAGTTCGCTGCACCTGCCAATAATCCTTATGAGCTCGTCATCCTTCTCCTTCAACTCATCATCCTTCTCCTTCAACTCCTCATTCTTCTGCCTGAAATCCTCAGAGTGGGTTGGGAACAAAGTGTCCACACCAAGCATATGGACCAGGGCTTTGTGCTTGGTACGGTACTCTCTATATTTTGACTCCATCTTTTTGTAGAGTTTCGTCCTCTTCTCCCCCCAATGGGAGATCTCAATCTCCAATATGAGGGTATGATAAAAAGATGAGGAAGGGTCAACAAAGTCAAACAACATAAAAGGAAGAAGAAATTGAAATTCTAAAAGGGGACTTACTCGCAGGGCCATCCCAGAAATGCCTGACGATAGGTCTGTATCCTTCAGCGTCTGTAAGGTCCTATTTTTGAGCTCCGAATATAGAGGGGACAAAGCTGGAAGCACGCTCTATGATTTGACCAGCAAGTTAAATCCACGAGGATGAAAATATTTTAAGTGGACCCTTCGGTCCTCACCTTCACTCGAGTAAATCTCTCCTCGAAGGCTCATACCTCCTCAGGGTCGATTAGCCAAGCTCGGCTGCTATCGGTGTTTCCATTTCCGCAGATGCCTCCGTCATCTCCAATGTTCTAGCTTCCATGATAATCTATGGTGGGAAAGCAGTCCCCGTGGTTGAAGTGCACGTCACCTCCACATCCATGATCATGGCCCGTTCAGGTGTGACCACAGCCTTTCACTCGTTGCCTCTTCAATGGTGCTACTTCCTCCTCGCCAGGGAAAGATTCATCCACTAATTGAATCGTTGGGCAAGTTTGGATCTCCACTGACAGAGTGGTCATCTAACGACCAAGCTCAGTTAATATCGGAGTCTAGGAAGAAGTATTTTTCACAGACTCGGCCAACACGAACTGCATCTTAGCCAAAGAAATCGCCTGACAAAATGCGGGGATAGGATCATTCACCTTCTTAGAAGTTCTCTAACATAGCATCAAAGGAATATCATAAATAGCAAAAAAATGCACCACAACAAAAGAAAAATAATAATAAGGGCGAAACCTGACTTACCAATCGAGGGATTGAGCTCGAATCTCTTGTTGAAGCACGCCCAGTCACGGATCCCTACGGTGTGAGGCTAAATATGGGCTATCCAATCACTGATATCGTCAACCAAATATGGGGGTGGCCTCTTAGCTGCTAAGGGGAAAAGATGTAACAAGTCATGAATCACGAAGAAGGGAAGAAAGTACTTTAACAATACTTACGAAAAAAATTCCATTAATCAGGAAAGTCACTAGGGTTCACCACCATGTGCTCGGTTTTAACAAAGAAATAATGGAACAAAAATCGGCGGTTCGTCCTGTCATCCATCCCCGCCACTAACCTTTTGGTTCTACAATGGCGTAGGTGAATTATCGTGTCCGTATGGAAGCTCGACCCGAAGAGATACAGAAGATGGCGGATATAGACTTCACAGTCAGCGAGGTCCACAAACTTCCCCAACATAAGGAAGATCTTGTAAAGGTAGGGAGAGAATTGTGCCGGGAAGATATGATAGTAGCGACAAAACTCCTACGCCAATGGAGGAAAAGAAAGAGAATAGCCTATATGAAACAGGTAGGTATAGAATATATAATACTGAGGCCGATGAACTTGAATCACATCGTCTCCGGCCGGAACCAGGTCAACGTGGGCTGGAATGCCGTATTTGGCCCTAAGGGCAGCAAGGTATTTTCCCTCCATCTCCAATTTTATAGACTCCAGTTCAAGGGTGGGTTTCTTAGAGAAGTTAGACCTAGAAGTAGGGTTATGGGGAATGATCTTCTCCATAGTATGAAAGCTTTTATCCTTTACCACTGCTGATTCTCTGCCACCAGAAGGCATGGCCACCGATAATGGAGTAAGGTAAGAAATTATCTCAGTGTTGGGGGCCACGATATCCATTTTCTGATGATGTGTATAATAGGGGACAGAAAAAGAAGAAAGGATGGCAATGGCAGCTATTGTAGGAAGCAAGAACACAAGAAGGGGAAAAAAAAGCAAGTGCGGGGCTTAAGAAACTAGAAGAAGGCAAAAGTTTCTTTGAGAAGTTTTCCCCTTTATATTTATAGACATCAAAGGCGTTCTAAAAGATGAAAGCAACCCCTTCTGCGGTCCCTTTTCTGCAGATGTAGAAATACCAGATATCAGAACCATCAACAATCACACAAGTCCAAAATTCAAGCCGTTGGCCATCCGAAACCATCCCGAAGCCCCCGGGACCTCAACAAAAAACAAAGATATGTCTTAATACATTATCCAAACTTGTTACAATCATCAAAACACATCAAACAACACCAAAATCATCAATTCTCATTGGATTCAAGCCTAAGTTCTTTTAAAACTTTTGAAACACGCATTTGATCAAAAACCCAACCAAACGACCTCCGAATGACCTGAAATTTTGCACACACATCACAAATCACATATTAAAGCTATAGAAACTCTCGAAATTCCATTCCGACCCTCGAATTATAATCTCACCTATCAACCGAAATTCGCCAAAATACTAACTTTGCCAATTCGAGCCTAATTCTACACTTGACCTCCAAAATCGATTATGATCTCACTGATAAGTCACAAATCCTCCCTCGAAGCTAGCCGAATCATCGAAAAACACATTCGAGTCTTATAACTCATAAGTCAATGTCCGGTTGACTTTTCCAACTTAAGCATTCCTTAAAGAGACTAAATGAACCATTTCTTATCAAAACCAATCCAAATCAACTCTAACACACCACATACCGATAATAAAACATTAAAAAGCATACAATGAGGGAAACGATGTAGTAACACATAAAACAACGGGTCTGGTCGTCACATTAAATAAGTAAATATAGCAATATCGAGTACTGTCGTCAATAAAAGTTATGAAATACTTCTTTCCACCATGAGATGTTATTGACTTCATGTCACAAATATCTTTGTGAATTAAGTCTAACGGATTTGAATTCCTTTCAACTGACTTATAAGGATGCTTAACATACTTAGATTCCACACATACTTGATATTTTGATTTGGCACATTCAAACTTAGGCAATACTTCCAAATTAATTATTTTCCGCAAGATTTTATTATTAACATGACCCAAACTTATATGCCATAATTCATTTGACTCAAGTAAGTAAGACGAAGTTTAAATTTTATTATTATTTTTAATAACCATTACATTCAGCTTGAAAAGGCCCTCAGTGAGGTAACCTTTTCCTACAAATATCTCGTTCTTACTTATTACAACCTTATCAAATACAGATACATATTTAAAACCATTCTTAACAAGAAGTCCAACAAAGTATAAATTTTTCCTTATGTTAGGAACATGAAGTAAGTTGTTCAAAGTCACCACTTTGCCGAAAGTCATTTTTGAGAAATATTTTCCCACGTCCTTCAATCCTGCCCTTTGAAACATTTTCCATAGAAAGTATCTCATCGGGTCCAATAGGAGCATAAGTACCAAAAGCTTCTCTAATAACACAAACATGGCGAGTGGATCCAGAATCAATCCGCCACTCTTTAGGGTTGCCCACCAAGTTGCACTCGAAAATCATGAAACACAAGTCATCAACGTCGTCATGCTTTTCAACCATGTTTGCTTGAACCTTCTTCTTATCTTTCTTCGAAGCATGACACTCCATAGATTTGTGTCCAGCTTTTCCACGGTTGTAGCAATTTCACTGAACCGCTGCTACTTAGGTTGTATTTCAGTTCAGAAGCCTTCTTCCTCTTTTTGTTCTCTTCAAAAATATTTGCTTCCATTATTGTTGAGTTTCCACGGCCTCTCTTTTCAGCAACTTTGTTGTCCTCTTCGATTCTCAAGCGAACAATGAGATCTTCAAGGGACATCTCCTTGCGCATATGTTTCAATTAGTTTTTGAAGTCTTTCCACAACAGAGGCAACTTCCAATCATCGCTGCTACTTGGAATGCTTCATTGATAACAAGGAATTTAGCAAGGCGATCGTGAATAATCACTTGCAATTCCTCGACTTGGGTAATAAAATAATTACTCTCTACCATTTTGTAGTCCAAAAACTTTACAGCAACGAACTTCTTGAACCCGTAATCTTCGGTTTATATTTATTTTCAAGTGTAGTCCATAGTTCTTTTGATATTTCCACGCCACTGTAGACATTATATAAATCATCCTCCAGCCCACTTAGAATATAATTCTCACATACAAAATCTAAATGCTTCCACACCTCAATCACGAGAAAACGTTCAGTTTCTAGAGTTTCATCGGGCAACACCTGAACGTCTTCCTTGATTAACTTCTGGGGACTTAGAGTAGTCAAGTAGAAGAACATCTTTTACTACCAGCGCTTGAAATCAATCACAAAATATTTTTCGGATTTTTCCGCCAGTGCCAATAATGTCGGTGTTGTTCGGCTCGTTGAGGCATTGGCAGCCCCCATTGGAACAGCTTGGTTCATATTTTTATTAGTCATTTCTATAAAAGAATGACACAAATGTTAAAATCACATAGATTTTAATGTCCAAGATAGTACAAAATCACAAAGATTTTACTCTCCAGAAACAGTAAGTACAAATATA
The DNA here is from genome assembly GCA_032618575.1 of Nicotiana noctiflora. NCBI lineage: Eukaryota > Viridiplantae > Streptophyta > Magnoliopsida > Solanales > Solanaceae > Nicotiana > Nicotiana noctiflora. Next base: position 24,932 of record JASVEL010005506.1, read on the forward strand.
GAAAATATATTAAATTCTTTAAGCTTGTTAGTAATCTGTATTTGCAAAAAGAATTCTGGAGAAAATAAATAACATTAAAAAATGTAAAAGAAATAATAAAAATCAATTCGAGTCCACTGAATTAACAGTGTTTCCTTAATGGTTTTAATCGCCTCCTAGTACCCAAGGTTATGGATTATTTCCTACCAGGATAGAATAAATTACACATTGGTGTAGTGGTATTTCAAACCTCACTATTTCTGCGAACACAAAGTTCGGTAGCAAATCACACTTATTGTTGCTTTTTTGAAATTAAAATATTCAGAAGAAAGGAGAAGAACTTAAAATATTCGTATGAAAATTATGAGCAGAATAGTCTTGTATTTATAGCCAAAGTTGGGCTGAAATCTGAAGAGGTGTAACTTTTCATAATGGTTATTTATGCAAAACGCCACAACATAAATGGCTATATACTTAACAATAAAGAGGAAAAATTGAAGGGGCCCATTAATTAATGAAACCGAAACCAAAGCCGAGCGAGCGACGATGGCGATAGCGTGAGGCTTGCCTTCTTCTCAACTCTTATGATCTAGAAGAAGAGCGATTGCTTATATACCCATCAAAAACCTTTTCTTCTTCCAATATGGGACAATGTTCCTTCATTAAGGAGAAAAACTTAAAATTTCACTTAAAATTTTTATTTTGCCCAATTTCCCATTCACCCTCTTTTAAGCCTCATTAATGCTTAAAACCCCAACAAAATCTCTCCCTATATCTTATACATTCTGCATTGTTTCTCAAAGTAAAAATATAAGCATTTTGTATGATTTGCTCCGCCATTTGAGTTCGCCCACTATGATTTGAAGTGCCGCTAGTTATCCCGTTCTTTCTTGAAAGGAATTAATTTGAAACCTTGGACAACTGTAAAATAATTGAATTCCTTAAGGCACGCAAGAAACTTGTGGGCTCAGAATTTTTTATTTTTATTTTCTTAAACTCACGTCTTCTTGAATATTGAATACTAACATAATTAATTAAGAGTTTGTTTAAAAAGCCACCCTGTAATTAAAATTGGTGTAATTACTAGGGTAGTAATTACACAACCTAGTAATTACTAAATTGTGTAATTATGACGACTTGTTTGTTTGTCATAGTGTAATTACAGTGTAATTACAATTTTACTGTATGGTTGCACAAGTGTAATTACATAGTTAGATTAAATTTTTAATTAAGTAATTATCAAAACTTAAAAGTTAAAATAATATGCATATAAATTTTATAAGTATAAATGATATTACATTTGGTAATTAAGATATATATCTTTTGTGAATATACATTAATAAGTAATCATATATTTATAACTAATATTGTAAAAATAATTTATCTATATATTTTAAATTAATAATATTTAGTTTTGAAACGTACAAAAATTAAAAATATACGTTTTTTTGTAAGAACATCATGGTATTCGTATTTGATAAAATAAATTAATGTTCATAAATATAATGTCATAACATTATTCAAATATTTGACAAAACTAATCTATCAATTCAAAAAAAAATGAACAATATGTGACGTGAGCCAAAACTACTAAAACAAGTAATTTAGAACCATGAATATAACACAATTTTAAAATTCAAAAATAATTATTTAGCATATGTCAAATTCCAATATAATAATAGTAAGTTCAACTATAATTTTAGATTAAGAAACATTATAAGTTTATAACCACATTCAACAATAAAATTGCACTATTAATTACATCACACATTATATGACAAGTTTGTAAATGACTCGTTATTTATAATATTAGGAGGTGTAGTTCCAAAAAATAGAATAATAAATCAAAACAAAAAATATAAGCAATTACATGAAATAACAAGAAACAAAGGAAGAGAAATAAAAGATAAATAATGTACAAAGAAAAGTATATTTAAAATTTTAAAAGAAATTAAAAAGTAAAAAATAAAATTTTAAAATTAAAATAATAGAAATAAAAAGTTATAAAAATATAAATAAAAAGGAAAGAAAATAAAAAATAACATTCTAACGACATACCGCAATTACCACAAATTTTCACCTCCCTTTGAGAATTGGAAAGTATAATTATATTCCTCCAATTACATCTAATTTTATGCTGACCAAGTAATTACTTAGCCATACAAATATGTCAAATTATGTAATTACACCCAAATCCAAAAGAAAATAAAAGGTAATCGTAAAGCGGACAAACGAAAGAAAATAATAAGGAAACTCAACAAAGCACTTTCGGCTTATAATACTCCATTCATAAGTCAATAGAGCAAAATCAAAGTTCACACAGTCACTGAGCCACCACGCCATATCCGCAGACGCGCAGCCGGGATTCATAATTTATGATTCGTTATTCTAATTCTTTTAAGTTTGGATTTTAAATTTAATAATTTTAAAACAAATACAAGATTTGAACAAAAATTACTCGATTGAGCACCCATAATCGAAGGGCTAGCTCCAACTCTAATAGTCGCCCCTTCCAGCACCACCAAAATACTTTTGCTACCAGTACTTCCGCAATTAGAAACATGAGTATTAGTGGGCTTTAGCTTGATTTTATTTTTTCTCATAGACAGAGAAGTCTTTTTCAAGATGATCACTAGAGCAGTCAATATGGGTCGGATCGAGTTAACATAGCCCAATTTATGTGGGCTTTAGCAATTGACAGACTGAACTGGGCTAGCCCACCATTTTGATGAGTCTTTTAATGGTCATCCTACCCTAGACCTATGTGGGCCCCGAACCCCCACGGGTCGGCCCATCATTTTAAAAAATATAATTTTATATATATATTTTTAATTTCTGACCTAAAAAAGATAATTATTTAAAAGTTAAAAAAATATCTTATTGGAAAAAATACGCAAAACTTAATTATATTGTTTCAATATATCACATTAAATACTAAAAAAAAAGGGACTATATTTCATTCACTAAAAGTCAAAACTAAAACAATCATGATGCTTATGAGATATCCAACACATCACTTCATCATAACACATTTTAATCCGTTTGTGACAAGGTTGTTTTAACATGTTCACTTTCATCTATAATTCATATGTAATATTAATTAGTTAAATATTAAAAATAATTAAATTTAAAAATTAATAATATTTAAATTCACATAAAAAATATTACTAGTTTGAGTTCGGGAAAACTTGTGCAGCCAATTTCAAGTAGTAGCAAGTGTTTGGACATTCTCATAATACATGCAACTTCAGTATTTTGTAAGAACACGCGAGCAATGCTAAATATTGATTCTGATGGTACAATGATAATAAGAATGCTAAGTACATCACGCAGCATCATTAAGGGATCGAAATATTTTCTAGAATAGTCCTTCCAATACATAACAACATCACCTCTTGAAACTTCTCAAGTCAAGTTTTGGTTTCTCTTAGTAAAGATCCCATTTTGACTTTCCATATCTAAAGACAGTATACTTTTTATTTTTTATATATTTTAAATAAAAAATTTATTAGGCCACGGGCTGGCCCGGCTCATCCATAGTCAAGCCTCACGGGCCACGGGCCACGGGCTTACTCGGGCCGGGCTTAAAAGCCTCGTTTTTAAACGGACTCCAAAAATTCTAGCCCAACCCTGCTAAATTACGGGCTGGGTTGGGCTGGCCCAACGGGCCAAGCCCATATTGATGGCTCTAATGATCACCACCGGGGGCGATTTTAGGGGCACAAGGGTGTTCACCTAAATACCCTTCACCGAAAAATTATAATGTATATATAAGACAAATTTTTTATACCTATATATATTAAGTTTTGAACACCCTTAATGCAATCCAAAAATATAGTTTAGTGATAAAAGGGGTCCAAAATCTACATAAAATCATTGGTTCAATTCCCGCTGACTACAACAAATGCTTCTCTGATCATCCCATGCAAATACCACTATTGACACTACTAAAACTGAGGAAACGGTAAGGCAGAGCAAGAGCAGGCCTTTAGTGTAAGCTTCACTACAGCTATCATCATCACCATCCAAAGAAGAAACCAAGAACATAGCCTATTCTTTACTACTCTATTATATCTGTTCATTGAGGACTCAATTTCCTACCTAGAGTACCAGAATTATAACGGTTGGTTAGGATCATGTCACATAATTTGAGGAAGAAAAAGAAAACATTGTTTGCTTATCAGTCACTTTGCAAATAAAAGTAATAACAAAAATTCATAGTCTTTATAATTTCATTGAGCCTGAATTCATTGTTCTGGACCATTTTTGTTGTGACTCCTAACCATTCTAGCCTTCCTAAAATTGAAAGGTCTCAGCAGTTCAGTGAGCTTAGACAGAAAACACGAATTAAATAATATATAAATTTAATAAATTTTAACCGACCGACGGCTTCCGTCGGAAATAAGGCGCTTCGACCAAGGCAAAGTACGAAGATTAATAAAAGTGAGTTTTGGCGGACTGACTCACGGTTTCCCGCGGAAAATAAATGTTATAAAACGGACGAAACCCTCGTTCTTTCTCATTTTTCTTTTTCTTTTTCTTTTTCTTTTTTCTTCGGTCATTTCTCTCTTCCTCAACTTTCACCTCCACGCAGCCTCCTCCTTTCACCGGCGTCCTGCTTCACTCAGGTAATTTTTCCCTGTCCAGAGCAGTTTTTTTTCTTCCATTTTTTTTTTAAATCTGTTTGTTATTTGTTTATATAGATGTTTAGTTTTTGGATTTAGTTTACATGTGGTAATTTTGGTATTATTTTACATGGCTCTTTACAATTTTGAATTTAAGAAAATGGCCTTTAGGTTATTGAGTGTTGATATCTGTTTTTGTTTATTTGTTTATATAGATTTTTGGTATTTTGGGTTTAGTTTATATGTGGTAACTTTGTTTATTATTAATTTAGATGTTTAGTTATTACGATTTAGTTTATATAGGTAATTTAATTTATTGTTTTTACTGTTTACGTATGTGGAACAAGGACTTGTTTTTCGTTGTTGTTGGTAATAACCGTGAAAATATTATCGGTTAACAAACAAATTAGTACAATCTAAAGAACACCTAGAACCATTACCACCTTCTAGGAAGGGTGCAACATTACAATATTTTTTGGAGCAAAGAATTGCAACCTCTAGCTTTCCTAGAGTTCCTTTGTATGTCTATCCTATCTCTAAATTCCTTTTGTAACAGTGTCATCACAAAATTAGTATTTACATTGGTTCCTTTAATCACTTTCCCATTCCTGGCTTTTCAAGTGTTAATATATCAAGGCCCTCAAAATTACTGCAGCTACTTCCTTTTTTAAAAACTTCCAGTGCTTTCTTTTGATCTTCTCCAACACCTGCATTACTGCCCCCCATGGAATTGTCATATCAGCCCATTGAAGTATAGCAGTCCTCAATTCTGTTGTTCATCGATGGTCCTGAAACAGATGATCTTGGATTTCAGCAACCATTTCTTTACATAAGCAGCAGTTTGTGTCTTGTACTATAACATGTAATTTCAAAAGTTTATCTTTTGTAAGCAGCCAACCATAGAATCATTATGTGTTTTTGCCTGCATAATAGAGCTCCATATTAACTCTGTTGCAAGTAGTCTAGTCAAGTTTCCCAACATAGCAATATAACTGCTAGTGATTGAGCATTTCCCAGAGGCAGTCAGCATATTAACGCATTATGGTGCCACTCCATTTCTACTTTTAGAGAATTCAGTTTCCTCCCATACCAACTACAATCAAGAGAAAGTACATGAATCCATATGTTAGTATTTGCTTTCATATAAACTCCATGAACCTATTTGATCCATAACAGGTCTTCCTTCTCTGCCAATTGCCATAATAATTTGCCCACAGAAGCAATGTTCCACTTATTGCACCCTTTAATATTGAGTCCATTCGTTTTGGTATACATACGTTATCCCAGGCTACTAGAGGCACATTTCTCTTCTCTATAGAGCTTCCCCAGAGGTAATCTACACTGCCTATCAGTTTCCTTCAGAACAATTTGAGGTAGTATAAACACAGAACTCCCAAGAGTTGTAAATAAAGAAGAGTACCGCATTAATCACCTAACCTACCAGCGTATGATAAAAGTTTTGAGTATACAACATTTATCCTGTTGGTAATCTTATCCACTAATTGATGACACTCAATTTTATCCACTTGTTTGAGATTAGTGGCAGTCCCAGGTACCTTATAGGACTTAATTTTTATCGAAAGTAAATGACTAAAAATAGAAAATTGATTTGTGCTAGTTTTTTGAATTGATATTTATAGTTTTCTGCTTTCTTTGTGATTGTTGTTGAGTTTCCAATTCCATTTAGTTGATGAAAATTTTCTACTCTATCGTTGGCATTGGTTTTCTCTGTGATACACCAAATTTTTAACAGTTGCTCTAATAAAAAGTCACATGACAGTCATTTTAATATTTAATAAACTAGTAATGCTGAAAGAACAAAGCATTGAGAATAACAAATTTAGGATATATGCATTGAAACTTTAATTCTTTAGTCACAGACAAGTAGCAATTATTGAGAATAAATATCTAAAAGATTGCTTTATTGAAAACTTTAAGAAGTGAATTATCTTATCCTTTTTTTCATGATTGTGTAGATGGAACCTGAACAACATAGATGGATGTAAAATAGAAATTATCCTAATCGTGGAGGATTGGATGAAGAATTTGTACAAGGGGTAGCTAAGTTTATTGATTATGCCAAATCGCTTTCTCAATTTGGTGATGAAGGCACGATTAGGTGTCCTTGTGGAAATTGCAAGTGTAGAAAGTTGTTGAAACCAGAGATTGTTAAATTTCATCTTTATAAAGAGGGGTTCAAAGAAAAATACCATTTGTGGACTGCTCATGAAGAGTTCGAGCCAAGTGTCAATGCGCATTTTCAAAATTTTAGTGATAGTAAGGTCATTCAGTGGAAGACCTCCCAGGCAAAGGCTGCCCGAGCATCTAAAATTGACAGCTCGTTGCACACCGAGGGTTTAGTCACTATGAGAACCAGGAGGAGATTGGTAACTTTCTTGATAAATTTATATTGGTTTTCAGTTATATTCATTAGAACTTCCAATGAACTCCTATTCTTTCTTTTGCATGAAAAGGTGTACAAGAGATATGGGTCTAGTGATGAGGTCTTTCCTGAGACCCACGCAAAGGTCTCAAAGAAAAAGAAGGATGGAAAAATGGTTTGGGTTGAATCACAGGCTGAGCAAACATATGTAAGGTCCAAGCATTCCTCTTATTTCATTTTCTTTAGAAGTTCATATAATAATAGTAATCGCATGATGTCACAGATTCAAACCGTGGAAATAGTCTCTTACAGAAATGTAGGATAAGACTGCATATAATAGTAATCGCTTTTCCTGCAGAATGAGTGTAAACAAAGCTTGGAGAAGTACACTCGGAGTCGGTCGATCAACAATCAAGATGGGCAGCATTCATTTAACCGTCAGTCGCCCAGATTTTCTGGTGCTTCTTCTTCTTCTTCACAGTCCTCTGTGAATCAGGATAAGTCAGAGGATGAGTTGGAGGCAACACGGAGGAAGTTGGAAACAACACAAAGACACTTAGAGATAACACAGAGGCTATTGGAGTTAAGTCAAAGGTCTCTGCAAGAGAAGAACGATGATTACAAGCGCATTGTCAAAGATATTAAACAGCTCAAGGCTCAGGTTAAATGGATGGTGAAGTCTGTCAAGAATAATAATATTCATTTGCCCCTTCCTCCACAGACTGACTTTGATAAAACTGAACGGGTAAATGATGCTGCCCCTGGTGATAATGATGTCTAGTTTCATGTCCTTGTGATTCTCCAAACATATATTACTAGTTTGATGTAATTTGGATGTTAATACTTTATTGTAGCTTCAGTAGTTTGAATTGTATTTGGATGTTGTGGTTGAAACTTTAACATTTATGTTAAAAGCTTTTGGAGTTTAATTGGATATGATGTCATCGGGTGGATTTCACTATTCCTTGAGCCGAGAGTCTACCGGAAACAGCCTCTCTACCTCCACAAGGTAGGGGTAAGGTTTGCGTATACACTACCCTCCCCGGACCCTATATGTGGGATTACACTGGGTTTGTTGTTGTCATCGGGTGGATAATTTAAAGCTTAATAGTTTGATTCATTGTAATTGAGGTACTATATCATGAAAAATACCACTGTTGAGTGTTCAACCAGTGTGCTAACGGAACCAAACAGCATAAAAAAAATGATTTTCTGTAATACACTGCATTGATCTGGACAAGTATGATCAACCAATAGAGTTTGCAGGATGTCAACCTTAAAGAGCAGAGAAGATAGAACTTACACATGTACAAAGACTTTTTATTCTGTTCTGTAATTACAGTATATTATGAATTGGGCATGAAACTTACACTTACAAACCCATTATGACTAAAAAAAGGAAGTGTAGAATCGACCAAAACCGAATATTATCAATCATCTTGCAACATGTTGTACTGATTGATTTACCAGAGAAACTATTTCATTTTACGCGGGAAATCATGGGAAACAACCAGACAACTTCAGAAAAGCCTTAACGTCTTCTATTGAGCTTCTGGTATAGGTGTCAAAGCCATCCGTTCCTGGTAGATTGGAGATAAGTGTTAAAACAAAAAAGGCGGCCCGGGGAGGGGGGGGGGGAGTCTTTAAAAGATAAGTGCACAGACTTGAGCGCTGAGAGAGGAGATTATTTACCTCAGAATACCGCAGATACTGTTGATGTCCCGTTGTTGTTTTAACAATTGTTTCCCACTTGGGATCAGTAGATAGTGTCTTACAAGATTGTTTTTCTGGACTTATTCCTGTCCCAACATATGATCTTGAAGATGCAATTTTTGTGGTCAGTGAAGGCAAAGTACGGCAAAGCCATGAATCTGATGGAGATTTTGGTAAAGGAGGGGGAGCAGGAAGAGCCGAGTGTACCATCCTTGAGTTCTCTAACTTTTCTTTTTTAACATTTTGCTTTCTTGTACTGCGTTTAACATCATTCTTTGGCTTCGCTGAGGTGACTGCATCCTGGTAAAGGTCTTGAGCTTGTCCAGAAACCATCAGTGCCATCATTTCCCCTCTGTTGTTCAATGTTTCTGCTGATGGTGGTGGATTGGAGACTTCCTTTTGAGTATTTTGCTGTGAAGTTCTACCGTCCACAGGCTTAGTAAAATAGCTAAGCGAAGAATCTACCAAGGGCTTTTGTTCTATTGTCTTTTTAAGAATCTCACGGCCCTGATCATGTAAGTTAAACGGTCTCTCCATTGTAGGGGAACATGATTTCATAATTGGAGATTCCACCATATGTACAATATCTACATGCAGAGTTTTCTCTGCCAGAGGAGTTTCTAAATCCGCTTCCCTTGCATCGTTCCAATAAGGAAAGCTATTACCATTATTCTTCTGCAACCCCAAGCAAACTGGCTCTGGATTATTTCTTTCTTCATTAGAGCCAGGTATTGCTTTATTCTCATAGTTCTGAGAAAGATCATTAGCATAGGCAGAAATGTCCCTGCCTTTCACATCGTTCTTATCCTCATTCTCGGATCCGCTACATGAAGCAGTAGATGATGATCCAGATCGTGTTCTACTGGCAGGAGATATGGGCACTCGAGTTCGTACACTCATACCAGGTACAGGATTCAGAAGACAAAACGAACTTTTCAAGCAAAAACGCGGCAGTAATCCACAAACTTTATAAGGTATATTTCCATCATCATAACTGTCATCATCACTTTCTTCTTCTTCGCCGTTATCATGAAATTGGGAATAATGACGTGCAAAACTAGGTCCATAACGCAGTTGAGGCCGCTTATCCCCATTTACTAGCTTCTTCAGTTGTCTTGGTTGTTCCTGAACAGCTGGTTGCTTCCTGGGTGCGTAGTGAGGCATTTCTAAAGTCTTTTCTGAAGCCATCGCCTTGGCTGCTGGCAAAAACCGATCAATCATGAAATCTCTAGTTTGTGGATCTGTTAACGAGGTACCAAATTGTTTTGATTCTGGCTCGTCTAAGCCACTTACGCTACAATTCACGAAGAATGATTCAGTTCTCGAAAGCTTATCAGGGGCATCCATATATGCTTCATCACCATCCTCTGATTCACTTTTTTCCCTATCCTGTTTAATTTCTTTTGAGCAGTCAATACTATCAATCTTCTTCGCGTTTTCGTCCAATTTTATGCAGCTCGGTGTGGAATGTTGAGCATTTCCTATTTGGCTCTTACTAACATTTCGATTTTCATGAGCATTATCAGAATCCTGGTTATCTTTCAGCTTCCTCCCTGGGGGAAGTCTGGGCGCAATAGGTGGTTTTTCAGAAGCCCGAATCTGCCGTTTGCTTTCATACTTGGGTTTTCCAGGGCTTTGTTCCCAGATGAAAGGTACAACTCCTGGGTTCCTCACTGGGCCTGACTTCAGTTCTGATTTGTAACGAGGAGGATGAGTTGCGGTGGGGAGAGAATATTCAGTTTTCTTCGTCTCATCTCTCCCAGAAGCCGCTGTTGGAGAGACTCGTCTTACTGACAGAAAGGGTTGACTCAAATTCAATTGCTTATCCTCCATGAAATTCTTCAGCAACATACAAACACCTTATTTCTGCAGATATAACCATCAAACTGTAAAACTTACTGCTATATTCAACAATATGGACAATATAACAAATGGCACAATCCTCAATAATAACAACAATAAATACAACAACAACCCAGTAAAATCCCACCAGTTGGGCCTGGGGAGGATAGAGTGTACGCAGACTTTAACCCTTACTCCTTCCAATAACTAACTGAGTCAATCCAAGTTTGTATTTATCAGCTTATTCTCTCTCTTTTCTAGGAGAAGCAACAATCAATCAATCTAACTATCCCTAAATCCCAAGTTAGTCGATGACGGTTATATAAATCCATTGACCAGATTACAAATACTCATAAAAATTCTCCACACAAACACAACAACAACAACCCAGTATAATCCCACTTAATGGGGTCTGGGGAGGGTAGTGTGTACGCAGACCTTACCCCTACCATAGGGTAGAGAGTCTGTTTCCAAATAGACCCCCGGCATCCTTCCCTCCAAGAACTTCCCACCTTGCTCTTGGGGAGACTCGAACTCACAACCTCTCGGTTGGAAGTGGGGGTTGCTTACCATCAGGAGCAACCCCTCTTGTCCAATTAAAGTTGCTATTCTAACTAAATTGTATCATCTAATTCTAAAAATACTTATACAGGATTCATTTATATTAGCTAAGATCTCAAAGTAAACACCACAAGTCTCTTGTTAAGATGCAGATATTCAACAGTTTGTGCTTGCAGCTGGCACCAAAATCTAAGTAGGATCAGGAAGCTGAAAAAGTTGATGGTTTTATATTGTCATATAGGGATTATTCCTTTGATTCTTAACCACTTCATTTAGGCAAAGATCCAAACAGATGGGGCAAAAACAGATGAAATTGTCACTTACTAGTTCATGAGTTTTTGCCGCTAGCTTTAATTTCAACTACAACCAACTAAACTCATTTATGGTCACCTTTGACTCCCTCTCACCCAACCTAATTACTGCAATCTCCTTGTCTACCAAATTTACAACTCTGGGGAAGATAGTATGTACAGGCCTTATAACTACCGTATGAAGGTAGATAGACTATTTCAATAAAAGCAAAATCACAACAGTTATGTTTTGCTTATTCTAAAAGTTATTTAAAAAAAAAAAAAAGAAGATGAACTTCCACTAGACTAACTTTAAAAAATTGATTCTTGAGGATCCTATTGAACTCATGGAAACTTAATTTTACTTGCCCTCTGTTTTGCATTTTCAACCAATATTGTTATCAATCCAAGTGTTTTGCCTTAATCTAATTTACCACCCCATCTTCCCAAACCTAATACTCTCCATTTCTACATGCACCATACCTTTCACACCCAAACTGAATATAAAGAATCCCCTCCCTACCCCCACCCACACCCTCTTCTTTCTTCTTGGGTTGAATTGAAGGCAACAAAATTTATGCGATTTCTGTTGGAGTCACTAATGCTCTTTTGTTTCTCTTTTTCCCTTTCCTTTTCTTTCTCTCCTGAGTTGAGCGTCCATTGGAAATATACTCTCTATCCTTTCGTCCTTTCGAGTAGGGGTAAGGTCTGTATATGTATTACCCTCCTAGATCCCACTTTGTGGGATTATAATGCGTAGTTATTGCCGTTTGAAAGCACCAAAAACCATGTAATCATAAGCAATTCTCAGGCATCACATAGAAGCCATAACAATCCAGCAAAAAACACCTCTCAACAAAATTGACAACCCCCCCCCCCATCCCAAAAAAAAGAAATCAAGACAGGGTAACCAATGATAATACATTTAAAAAAAACAGTGAGAAATCTGGAATACCTCTGATAAAGGGGTGATGATCTTGAACTGCAAGTGACTTTCTTGGCTAATTGAATGAGCAGAAACACTGCGTATACATAGCTGTAAAACACCCAAGAATCAAAAATCTTTATTATAAAAAACAAGATGAGCTAAGAGAGAGAGAGAGAGAGAGAGAAAGAGACAGAAAAACAATAGAGATGAGCTAATACAGAAAGACAAGAATAAAGGACTAACCACACTTACATATTAGTACTAATTTCTGGATTCTCCTTGAGAACTTAACTTACCTTGCATCAATGGAGAAACTCCAATATATTGTTTTTTTAACACTTAAACTATAGCAAATACTGTACCAAATATTGTTTTTAAATTCAAATAAACAACTTGAAGTTAGCTAAAAAGAATCAATACGTTCCTTAGTTTACTGATATTTTTGACTTAGCCTTTTGGTTACTGGTTTTTGGATCGTGTGATGGCATTTATTTAAAAAGGTTAGGGCCCTCAAAAGTCATAGTCATTCACATGCATCATTGTCATGCATTTAAGTGTGTAATCTTGGGAAATAGAATTTTTATTTACTTTCTGACCCCTCAACTTGTCTTTTTAAATAATTGGTCTATAATCATTCATGTATTATTCTAGGTTCTTGGACACCTCATTCTCTACATAATTCTTTGTAATAATTAGGGGGAAGAAAAAAAATATTTTTTTGCCCGCTACAAAAGGTAAGAAGTTACTCCATCCGTCTTAAATTATTTATTATAATTTTTAAAAATAATTGTTAAATTATTTATCCTTTTTGATGTTCAAGAAAAAATTAATTATTTTATTTTTATTTTATCCTTAGCATTAATTGTTCTCAAAGATTGAAGATTTGACATACAATAAATATTCAATAAAAATAGACTATATTTTAAAAAGTAATAGTAAAATAATCAAAAACCCTCTTTTAATTAATGTTTCTTAAGAGCCGTGTGAAAGAGAAATATGACGGATAATTTGAGACAGATGAAGTAAATGATTAGCTACATTCCTCTACTTTCTAACACTTTTTTATTTAGGTCTGTTTAATTATATTTGGGATTAAAGAAGTAATAAGGTGGATTTCAATTTATGATACCTAGCTAATACATTGAATTTTGATTTGTGGCAATAATTAAGGAGAGCTAAGGTGTATCTAAGTACTATGGTTTTTATAATAATTAGAGCATTAATTAGTCTGGTTAGCTGGATCTATTCGATCTTATGAAAATTGATTACCTCTTTGACTAGATAATAATTCACTCGACACATCAAAGGGAAATTTATAATAATAGAACAAAAATCATTCTGCTAAAGTCGATACATGTGCAAAGTATGTTGTATACTTCTTCTTTTTCAACATTTATAATGCACAATTTGCACACAGTACTCTCGTAGATTTATTTTGCTGCTATAATATTCCAATCTCCAATAGGAAATAAAATTTCAATAATTTTGTTACCTTATTTAGCAATCAATGGTTCATTAGTATTTAGGGAAAGACAAGAATCCGGTCAACCCTAAAAAGGAAAACGAATTCCTGCAAATTTTTAAACACTCCTTCCATAATATTGTTCTATTTTTTATTTTGAATCATCGCAAATGTTGTACACTTTTTTTTTATCTTCTATTTCATTTTATTTGACAAAAAAAGATAATATTGCATAAGTACTATCTCCCTAAAAATATTAAACATCTTATACGTTCAATACTTCATTTGATTTATCAATGATCACTAGTGTCAAAGCAGAAGTGCAGATCCATATTGAAATGACAGACGTAACTGTTTGAGCAAGACACATTATTCCATTACTTTTAGCTTTTGATATTTCTTCTTCTACAAATTACCCATAGTTATTAATTAGTATTAATTTTCAACATGGCTTTATTTTTGAAATACATTTAACGAATTGAATGTTTATCGGAAATAACATATTTACCTCCATAAAATAGAAATAAAATTTTTGGCCACACACTAGCCTCAATAGATCTTATTACTTATAAAAATTAATACACTGAACATGTGATTGTTGTCGTAAAATATTGTCATTTTCATGTAGAAAGATCAATCATTTCTCTACTCATAGCTCAAGTAAAAGAAAAGGAGGTGTGGGTTTTATGTCATCGTGGGAAAAGGGATTTGTAATATGTCAAAATATAGGATATTAAGGTATAAACGACATGGTCTAGTAATAATTAATAAAAATATCTCGTTACTCTGGTTAATTAGTTGAATTTCTTCAATCCCTGTTAGTTCTAAATGACGATTCTTTCATGTGAACCGTTTTATGCATGCATATCAATTAACTGATAAAATAAATACTCCTAATACTATTCCTTTTACCATGTGGGCATAATTTCATTTCCAAAGTTCTCTGTCATGGGTAAAATACCAATATTCCATTATAGCCCTACAGGTGACAGAAAATTAAGCTGTGGGCTCCGAAAGAAGTACAAAGGAAGCAAAGTTAGTACTCCCTTCGGTTCAAAATAAGTGATTTTTTGGGTGTTTTAAGAAATTTACCTTTTAGCATTAATTAGCAATAGAATTGACCATATTAACTTTTACTATCTCACATAAACACTCCTAACACATATTCCAATACTATTTACTATATGGATAATGTAGGAAAAAAATAATTAATTCATTCTTGAAATTTGAAAAAATTACTTATTTTGGAGCACAATAAAAAGGCCAAAAAATAACTTATTTTGGACGGGAGGGAGTACTATTAATGGAGAATTTCTTCTCTTTCTTATTTTATTCCAGTGTACGGATATGAAATTCATAATTTGAATTAACATTCACATTCCCAAATTTGCCCAAACCAAAATAAAATAAGAAGTCGCAACAAAAACAAGGACTAGTACGTTGTTTTGTCAGTGAAAACCTAGAAAAGTAAATACAAAAACAAATTAGCAGGTCCGCTGGAAATTACATTTCGACGCAATATATTGTGATTTGGTTGTGGATTGAATGCATGTAAAAAAGGAGGGAAAAAAGCCTAAAGAAATAGGAACATTTTGTGTCACCGTTTATATTTTGACCTCATTAAAAGAAACTGAAAAAATAGTCATGCCGCTAGAATTTTAAAGTTCGTTCCCAAAAGTTTAAATACGTTGCCAGAATTTTAAAGCACGCTGTCAGAATTTGAAGCACCCTTCATCAAAATTCTAGCAACAAACTTTAACATTCTATCACGAAGTTATTTTACCAAAATATCACTTCTAGCTCTTGTATTGTATTTTTCACCTATTTTTTTATCCTTTATTTATAGATTAGAGTTCCTTTGTATTTCTTCACCCGTCTTTCTATCCTTGAGTTGTATATTATAGTTCCTCTAGTTCCTTTATTTATTTCTTCACCTACTTTTCTAACCTTTAGTTATAGATTATAGTTCCAATTAGTTCCACTATTTTATTTCTTTACCTGTTTTGCAACCTTAGTGATAGATTATATTTCGATAATTCATTTTATTTTTGTCATTTGTTTTGGGGTTACTGCTTGCGTAGTGACTCGTGGATTATAGCGGCTTTAGTGAATGGGGGTAGGGTAAGGTCTTGTCATCGGTGTGTCGGCGCAGGGGAGGGGGTGCGAATAAGGAATAAGAGGGCTAAGAGAGCTACTAGGCTGAGAGTAAGGTCTTGGAACATAGGAACTTCGACTGGAAAATATGTAGAGTTACAAAGATTCTCGAGAAAAAGAAGATTAATATAGCTTGTGTATAGGAAACTAGGTGGATAGGAGATAAGGCGCGGGACGTGGGCAATTTCAAACTTTGGTATTCTGGGAGGGTGGGGGCAGAAATGAGGTTGGTATCTTGGTTGATAAGGACCTCCGTGAACTAGTGGTGGAGGTTAGGATGGTGAACGACATGCTGATGACTATTAAGCTAGTTGTTGGCGGTTTTATTTTGAACATAATCAGTGCGTACGCACCCCAAGAATGCTTGGATGAGGAAGTTAAGATGCATTTCTAGGAGAATTTGGATGATATGGTACGCGGTATCCCGCATATCGAGAAGCTTTTATAGGAGAAGATCAACGCTAACATTGGAGCGATGTCTGGGGGTATGATGATGTGCATGGTGGCTTTGGTTTTGGAGATAGAAATGGAGGAGGAGCGCCTCTGCTGGACTTTGCTAGAGCATTTGATTTGGTGATATCAAACTCGAGTTTCCTAAAGAAGAGTGAGTACTTGGTCACCTTTCAGAGTTCGATGATCGAGACTCAAATTGATTATTTACTCTGCCGGAAGTCCGATAGAGGTCTTTGAATGGATTGCAAGGTCATCCCAAGTGATAAATTCTCGACCTTCATAGGCTCATGGTCATGGATCTTGAGATCAACTCCCGAGTTGACCAAATACCGTGCATACCACCGATTCTAAAGGGTTTGGATTCAAAGAAGTTCGTGCAAAATCCTTTCTCTCCAAGTGCGACTCCGAAGCCCATCCCGAAGAAATTCTGCATGCCAGAGATTCCCAAATACAATGGAACCACCGACCCTAATTAGCATGTTACTTTTTATACATGCGCAATAAAGGGGAATGACTTAGATGATTATGAGATTGCATCTGTTCTACTGAAAAGTTTGGAGAAACCTTATCAAAAGGGGTGATGATATGGTACCACAATTTGCTGTCCAATTCCATCGATTCCTTCGCCATGCTTGCAGATTCCTTCATAAAGGCACATGCCAGAGAAATAAAGGTTACAACTAGGAAGTCGGGCCTCTTCAAAGTGAGATAAAAGGACAATAAAATGTTAAGGGAATTTGTATCTTGGTTCTAGATGGAACGCATAGACCTACCCTGGTCACAGATGATTGGGTTGTTCAATCCTCCACTCAAGGTTTGAACGAATAAAGTTCAATAGGATCACAACAACTAAAGCATAAATTTATTGAATATCTATTTGTGACATGTGTCACACCTCCTTTTTCCGCACCCGCGAGGGAGCGAGGGAGTTTTTCCAATTAAAGGACAATCGAAACGGGATTTATTTAATTAATTCAGAGTCGCCACTTGGAAAAATAATGGTGTCCCAAGTCACCGATTTAATCCCGAACCGAGGAAATTTTATGACTCTATAATGTAGTCTGCGAAACTAGAAATCTGGATAAGGAATTCTGTTAACCCGGGAGAAGGTGTTAGGCACTCCCGGATTCCGTGGTTTTAGCACGGTCGCTCAATTGCAATTTTTGTTTCTATCTGGTCCTTTTATATATTTTTACTATGTGATTTTAATGCTCCGCTCTTATTTTTAGAAGAATTGCGACGTTACGAAAACACATTTCGAGCCGCACCGTAACCAGTACGCCTGCGACTCTAATGTATTTCAGTTCCGCCGAGAGTAAGATTTGGGTCACATAAATGCACACCCGTATTCAGGAAAGTAATTTTTATTTCAAGTCGTGCCTAACGAGTCTATCGTCTATTTACTTTGGGAAAAGGACCGTGAAATTCACTAGACGGTCCTTCCAAGTCTAAGTTTTCATGACAATTATTCGAGGGCCCCACAATGGTGTATTTTTGGCGAGGCTCGTCTCGTTTATTTTAAAAGGGCAATCCTAAAGTGACTACATTTTTCTACTAAGTTCGTCTCTAAATAAAAGAGAAAAGGTCCTAATTTATTGCATGTTTATGAGCTCGGACCTCCTATTAGTTATTAAATCAATGTGAACGGAAATTGCACTCGAGCTTGCATAAGGGAAATTATTTTATGCCTTATTCTACAAGCGAATAATGCTAAAACTAAAATTATAAATAGCATACGAATTTGACAAAACATCAGAACAAACTAACCATCCTCTAATTAAACCAACCGTATTAGATGAATTGAGCCAATGGAGTTAACTATGTGTAATACGAAAGTCATTTTGAACTTTATGCTAACGTTCATCACTAATATTAGTTACTAATTTTATTCAAATTGCTATTTAAAGCGATGTCATTTACTCAAGTGACCTAGCAAATTCCGACAAAATCATTCACATTAGTTGATCTACAAACGCTCATTAGCGGATTATTTTAGTCTACCTTCATTAACTACTAACACTGCTTATTTTGAGATTTAATCTAAATGGTCATGTCTTACTAGAACCTGCTTTCATGCCCTCAACTAATGAAATGCTCTCACAATAGGATATCAGTGAATCCTTTCTAAATTTTTACCTGCTAGGCTTAATTGAAATCCAAATCTATTAACAATCATCCTAATAGTCTCAAATATTTGATAGTGCTCGAGTATCAGCAATGTTTTCAAAAGTTCAAATTCATACAATCCGATATAATTACACAAAAAGGACTGTTAACAATCTAAAGTATTAACAGCTGAACTACTTCGTCTCATCATCCGAAAGAACACAAAAAAATGAAAACAGGCTTAAACTTCACATTCTTCATGCATTCATCTCACATCTTCAGTTTGGGACTATTGAATTATAGAGGTGTACCTGGGATAAGAAAAGGAACAAATGGATGAATGAAGAGCAGTATCTCAGCAGTGACACAAGACCAGTGACAATCAAAGCCACAGTAGCACAGCAACAACAGCAAACAGAAGAACAACAATAACCAGTGGCCAGTCAACAAATCCAACAGCAAGATCAACAACAAATAGTGGCAGTCAACACAGCAACAAGCACTGGCAATACCCAAAAGATAGAATACAACAAAAACCAAGATGCAATCAACAGCAACAGAAGAACACCCCAGTGAAGCAAACCAAAGCAGTAGCCTGAGAACTAAGAACCACAGCAGAGACAACCACAAACGAAACAGTAACAAAACCCAATGGAACAGTAACTTTCAGTCTACACCTCCCAACTCTCTCTATCTATATTCTGGTGTGTGTATACTGTGAACCCTCACTGTGTATTTCAATGTCTGCCTATGTATCTCCTCAATGTTTCAGACCACCTTTAAGAGTCTATCTCCCTCCTGTTTTATAGCTAAGACAGACCCCTTGTCCCTTAAACTAATCCCCTCTCCCATCTTTGCCCATATTATTCTCTTTTACTTCCACTACTCCCTGTCTAGGCATGGGTTTGTTACTTAACATCAGTAGCAGGGGACAACTAGTGGGCTGCTCTGCTGTGGCAGTAAACCCCACTGATATTAGATTAATGATATTTAACTAACCACTTGATAGACCCCTTAAGTTTAACTAATTAAGAACCCTGCCATTCTAGGTCTGCTTAAACCTAAACTGATTAAACTATCTGCTGATCGACACACGGTTGTAACCTACTCTTGGTCAAAATTCAAAGCAGTGATTCAAACAGCATTGAAGCACTATGACTCTGGAAATGAAGTTCAAGTGAAAAACTATACAGAACAAAGAGTGACATGTAAGCAATTTGGTTCAAATAGAGAATTAGATTCACCACAGGTTCACTTCAATCACAGCAGGAAGAATAGGAAGAAACAATACTACTGGCACGATCCAAACTACTATTCGAGTCATTCTAGTATCCAAGCATGAACATTAATGGACGACACTCATTTAATTGATTACACAGGCAATAACATTCAGCAATCAACAACAAACAATAAGAATAAATGGTTCATCCAGTGATTCGAATTGTATTTGCTAAAACTGGAAACTTATAAACTAATAAGTTACACGGCTTATAACACACACTCGACCACGAATAGAAACCAACTCGGCCAAATAAAAAGCCAGATGGAGAAAGTGAACAACAATGAGCAAAAGTTTGAACACAAAATTAATATAGTAAACCCAAGCAAACAAGAAGCCAAAGGAACAAATAAAGAAAGAAAGCATACCTCCAAGACGGAATTAAGAACTAGCCGAGCGAGGTTCGAACTGAGACTCGAGACCCATTGCCTTTGGGGGATACAACGGACTTTAATCGAGTGTTCCCGACTGAGAACACCCGACTAAAGTCGATTGAGGCCCCAATTGCTTCGCCTTTCGGACAGAACCCAGGCCTTTGTTTTTCTAGGGTTCTTGTGCTCAATTTAGGGTTCGAATGGTTCTAGTAAGATTCGAACAGAACCAAAGGTGTTTTGGGCACGAGAGACGTCAGGGGGTGCCGTGGTGTGAGTTTGGGGTGACTTGGGGTAAGTCCAGATTTTGCTCAACTCTTCGAATGGATATTCGACGCGATGGGGGATGATTCGAAGCAAACGGATCCGATATTTGGATTGGGGGTGGTCAGATGGTCACAGTGTGTTAGTTTGGTGACCGGCGGCGTTGTTGCCGCCGGGTTTCAGGTGGAGGGGAGCTATGGCGGCGGGTTTGAACCCTAGCTCTTGTCTCTGAGCTGAGAGAGACGAAGTGAGAGAGAGGGGGGGGTGTGGGAGTGACGCGGGGTAAAGGGTTTAGGGGTATTTGGGTGAATTAGGACTAGGGAATTAATCCGGGCCGTTGGATGAAGGAATCCAACGGCTCAGATCAAAAGGGCGACGGATCGGTTCGGGCATGGGGACGGGTCATGGGTTGGGGAGAGTTTATTTGAGTTGGGCTTGATTTGGGAATTGGATTAAATTAAACGTTTTGGGCTCGGATCTTTGGCCCAAATCCGATTTTCCTTTATTTCCTCTCATTTAATCTAACTCCTAATTTAAAAGAAAAATAAGATAATCAAACTAATACTAATTATACTAACAATCGTATCAATTAGACATAAACTACGCAATTAGGCACTTGGATGCTAAAATGTAAAAAAAATGAATTATATTTTGTGATTTTCATTTTTGTAAGATAAAATTAATTACTCTTCATTTTAAAGCTAGATGAGAAACGTAAGCACGACATATTTTTGTATTTTTATTAATTTAAACACCTATAATCACGCTCATACGAATTCAAACAAATACCAAAAGTAACACAAAAATTCACAAAATACTGTGGGAGTAATTCATGTTAGGCAAAAATCACGTGCTCACAGCTGCCCCTCTTTGCGCGGAAACAACGAAGAGTTTTCGTGCAAAGATAAATGAGCATGTATGAGCGATTTTTGCCCGTTTGAATACTCCGTGGGAAGCATTTTGAAAGAGTTTGACCGAGCCTTTGCTTCGGAGGCCTCCTACATATCCTGGGCTCAACAGGAATCAGGTCAATGTAGTTCGGGAAGTTCTGGTAGCTGGGACTACCATGACTGTTGCGATCTCGCTGTTATTGCTGTTGCCGCTGTTATTGCTGTTACCACTGCTTAGCTGATTTCCTTGTTACACCGCGCTAAGCAACAAAAGCAAGAAGCTAGACTAAGTTACGATACTACAAGTTCTTATCTATCCTTTTTAACTTGATCTTGTCGCGCTCCTTGCCATCTTGTCTGACTTGGTGTTCCTTCTGATGCTTCTTCTCTTCTGCCAATTGTTATTTCGGTCTATCTTGATTGCCGAACTCCGACCATTGTTTCCCTCTTTATGATCTCGGAACTATTCTCCTTCGTAATCTAAATCTATCTGTTCTGATCCTTGTTGCCTTTCTTCTGATTTTGGATTTGAATTCCTGCTGGGGATTTCTGTTATACTCTACTGCTTCCCTCAAACAACTTCGCAAGTAAATTGCCACTCCATTATCCAGGCGGGCTCCCTGACTTCAACTACAACTCAAAACTGAATCGCCACTCCATTCTTCAGGCGGGCTCCCTGACTTCAACTACTATTTCAAAATTAATTCGCCACTCCATTCTCCAGGCGGGCTCCCTGACTTCAACTACTACTTAAAAATTAAATCGCCACTCCATTCTCCAGGCGGGCTCCCTGACTTCAACTACTACTTAAAAATTAAAACGCCACTCCATTCTCCAGGCGGGCTCCCTGACTTCAACTACTACTTAAAAATTAAATCGCCACTCCATTCTCCAGGCGGGCTCCCTGACTTCAACTACTACTTCAAAATTAAATCGCCACTCCATTCTCCAGGCGGGCTCCCTGACTTCAACTACTGCTTCAAAATTAAATCGCCACTCCATTCTCCGGGCGGGCTCCCTGACTTCAACTACTACTTCAAAATTAAATCGCCACTCCATTCTCCAGGCGGGCTCCCTGACTTCAACTACTACTTCAAAATTAAATCGCCACTCCATTCTCCGGGCGGGCTCCCTGACTTCAACTATTACTTCAAAATTAAATCGCCACTCCATTCTCCAGGCGGGCTCCCTGACTTCAACTACTACTTAAAAATTAAAACGCCACTCCATTCTCCAGGCGGGCTCCCTGACTTCAAATACTACTTCAAAATTAAATCGCCACTCCATTCTCCAGGCGGGCTCCCTGACTTCCACTACTACTTCAGAATTAAATCGCCACTCCATTCTCCAGGCGGGCTCCCTGACTTCCACTACTACTTCAAAATTAAATCGCCACTCCATTCTCCAGGCGGGCTCCCTGACTTCAACTACTACTTAAAAATTAAAACGCCACTCCATTCTCCAGGCGGGCTCCCTGACTTCAACTACTACTTCAAAATTAAATCGCCACTCCATTCTCCAGGCGGGCTCCCTGACTTCCACTATTATTTCAAAATTAAATCGCCACTCCATTCTCCCAGGCGGGCTCCCCGACTTCCACTACTACTTCAAAATTGAATCGCCACTCCATTCTCCGAGCGGGCTCCCCGACTTCAACTACTACCGAAAAATTAAAACGCCACTCCATTCTCCGGGCGGGCTCCCCGACTTCAACTACTACTTCAAAATTAAATCGCCACTCCATTCTCCAGGGCGGGCTCCCTGACTTCAACTACTACTTCGGAATTAAATCGCCACTCCATTCTCCAGGCGGCTCCCTGACTTCAACTACTACTTCAAAATTAAATCGCCACTCCATTCTCCGGGCGGGCTCCCTGACTTCAACTACTACTTCAAAATTAAATCGCCACTCCATTCTCCAGGCGGGCTCCCTGACTTCAACTACAACTTCAAAACTAAATCGCCACTTCATTCTCCAGGCGGGCTCCCTGACTTCAACTACTACTCTCTGATTTCATCCTATCTTGATTACCTTCCTTCGCCTTTTGTACCATATCCTTGTTCCTACATTACCTCTCGGACCACCTTCTCTTCTGAATTATCCTGTCTTGGAATTGCTTTCCCCTAGGTCGTGTTACTTTTCTTCTGGCTGCTGGGGATATTTTTGGAACTGTTTACTCGCCTGCTGGGGGTGATGCTGCTGAGGAAGTATTCTTTGTTTCCTTCACCCCTCATTCTCTTCCTTCTTCCCATACCTCTTCCGGGACTCACGCTTTTGCCTCCTCGAGCAAATTATGGAATGTAATACTGCTGGAGGAATCTCGAAGCCATTGTTTTATTTTCCCACAACTGCTGGGGATGATACCGGGCTCAAAGATCATTCCGTCTTGTGTTGCTTTCTACACTTATCCTCTGAGTCTTGCTTTCCAGAAAATTTTCGCAACAGGAGAAAATTTTCTGCCCCAGTGTGATAAACTTCTGGACGGTGTGCTTTTCTGCCGTCGGACCCTCTTTTCCTGCTTTAAATCAAAGAAAAATTGTTAGTTTCAAAATGCCGCGAGTGGTCGTGCCACTCTTGTTGAGGCCATACTCTTTCAGCCGCTTGGCCTCTCTCGAACTTTGAGGACGACGTTGACGCTTGCTTGGGAAGATGCTTTTTCCACGAACGACCTCTCATCTTTCCTTTTATTCCACTCTTTGGTTTGGTCCGACTCTTTTTAGCCGGTGATCTATTGCGTGAAATCATCTTTCGGACATGCCACATGTGTCCATCATACTCCATAATTCTTGCGAACCTTCCACTCAGCCTGTCATCCCAATCTCATTATCGTAACGACTTCTGTCTCATTGCCTTGTTCCATGCCTATTCACTTTCAATATACCGCTTTGGGAGACTTGGTAGTAAGCTTTGAAAAATCAATTTTCGAAAATGAAAGAAAAGGAAAGAATACTGACCGCAAATGACAAAAAGAAGAGAAAAACTTTTCTGAACTCCAAAAATAGGGAAACTTATCTGAATGTGTGCCTGATCCAATGTTATGCCGCGCCTTTGAGATTAAACTACCCAGTCTATTCATATCAATCGCTTTCCGATGCCGCGTCCTGTTAGAGGTAAGCGGATGTCCAAACCCTGTCTCATGCATACATCTTGTAACCATCTCGTCCTGTCACCTCAAAGTGCCCTTCAAAGGGTTTTCACTAGTGAGATTCTCTCATTTCTCTCTATCTCCCGTCGCCTTAAGGTGCCCGTAAAGGTTTTCACCGTAAGACTCTCTCATTTTACTTCTCTCAACTTCCTTCGCCTTAAGGTGCCCGCGAGGGTTTTCACCGTTAAGACTCTCTCATTTTACTTTTCTCAACTTCCTTCGCCTTAAGGTGCCCGCGAGGGTTTTCACCGTTAAGACTCTCTCATTTGTGCTTTCTTTCCTTGCGGCGGGGTATCACCCCTGAGATTCTCTCTAGAGCGTTATCCCCTTTCGACTTGCATCCTGGGTTCAATCGAGGGTCGGGATGTCACTCTTGGCTTTCATTCACATGACTCGGCACTTCTCAAATACTGATCGAGAGGTCTTTCTGGTTCTTGATATGGTTTCTGCGCGTGAGGCTGAAGAAAGGGGTTTAGCCTCAACGGTTAGCTTGTTACAACTTTCGGAATCCACACTATCTTTCCAACGAAAACAATGACTTCTGCCCCAGTTTTTGTTGCTTGGGGGATTTTTTGATTTTTTTGCTTGGGGGATTTTTTGATTTTTGTTTTATTATGACCGAGCCGTGTGGCGCCTACGTATCCTTCTTGAGGAATCAGGTCGAACGTAGTTCACTTTTTCTTGTATTACTTTTTGTTTCTTTTCTATTCTGTTACACATCTTCCTCGATGATTCCGAAAGAGGGTATATGAAAGAACAATTAAGGCTCAAATGGGGAAACAAAGGTTAAAGTGTTTGGGTAGTAGAAAAATTGCCTCTGTCATTTCATTCTCCGAAAAATGCCAAATACACACAAACGAAACCAAGCGTTGACAAATGCGTTAAAGAATTACACATAATATCTCTTAACTGCATCAGAATTGATAGCCATATCGGTGCATCTTCCCTCGACGTCAGTCAGACATAGAGCGCCGTTGGATAATACTCTAGTCACCACAAAAGGTCCCTGCCAATTTGGAGCGAACTTGCCTTTCGCTTCGGCCTGATGGGGTAGAACTCTCTTCAGCACATGCTGTCCCACTTCAAATCTCCCGGGACGTACCTTCTTGTTATATGCTCTCGCCATTCTCTTTTGATACAATTGGCCGTGACATACTGCTGTCAATCTCTTTTCATCGATCAAGCTCAATTGCTCTAATCGGGTTTCGACCCACTCGTCGTCATCAATCTCAGCTTCAGCGACGATTCGGAGGGATGGAATCTCAACTTCTGCGGGTATTACTGCTTCAGTCCCGTATACCAACAAGTAAGGAGTTGCACCTACCGAAGTCCCGGACGGTAGTGCGATAACCCAACAGCGCAAATGGTAACTTTTCATGCCACTGCCTAGACCCTTCTATCATCTTCCTCAATATCTTCTTTATGTTCTTGTTTGTTGCCTCGACCGCACCGTTTGCTTTTGGGCGATACGGTGTGGAATTTCGGTGTGTAATCTTGAACTGTTGACATACCTCTTTCATCAATCCACCGTTAAGATTTGCACCGTTATCTGTAATGATCATCTTTGGAATTCCAAACCTACAAATGATGTGGGAGTGTACGAAGTCCACTACCGCCTTCTTGGTCACTGATTTGAATGTTTTGGCCTCCACCCATTTGGTAAAATAATCAATCGTTACCAGAATGAACCTGTGACCATTGGAAGCCGCAGGCTCAATAGGTCCAATAACATCCATACCCCATGCGACAAACGGCCATGGTGCCGACATTGTATGCAATTCAGTCGGCGGAGAATGAATCAAATCTCCGTGTATCTGACACTGATGGCATCTTCGCACGAAACTTATACAATCCCGCTCCATAGTGAGCCAATAATATCCTGCTCGAAGAATCTTCTTTGCCAATACGTATCCGCTCACGTGTGGTCCGCAAACTCCCGAGTGTATATCCGTCATCACTGTTGTGGCTTGACTTGCATCTATACATCTCAACAATCCCAAATCTGGGGTTCTTTTGTACAACACCCCTCCACTAAGGAAAAATCCGTTCGCCAACCGCCGAATAGCTCGCTTTTGATCTCCGGTTGCTTGCTCTGGGTATACTCCTAACCTGAGGTATTCCTTGACATCATGAAACCACGGCTCACCATCCACCTCTTCCTCTATCACATTACAATAAACATGTTGATCCCGGATCTGGATATGTAATGGATCGACACGAACCTTGTCCGGGTGATGCAGCATCGACGCTAAAGTAGCTAGAGCGTCGACAACCTCATTATGCATCCTTGGGATATGTCTGAATTCTACCGACCGGAAACGCTTAGTCAAATCATGCAAACACCGACGATACGGGATAAGCTTTAAATCTCTGGTTTCCCATTCTCCCTGAATCTGATGTACCAGAAGGTCCGAGTCCCCCAAGACCAAGACGTCCTGTACATCCATGTCCACTGCTAATCGCAACCCCAAGATACATGCCTCGTACTCAGCCATGTTATTGGTACAGTGAAAACGCAGCTGAGCAGTAACAGGATAATGATGTCCTGTTTCAGATATGAGCACGGCCCCTACTCCGACTCCTTTTGCGTTTGCCGCTCCATCGAAGAAGAGCTTTCATCCTGGATCCTTGGTTGGTTCTAACCCCTCAATCTGCAATACTTCCTCATCTGGAAAATACGTCCTCAAAGGTTCGTATTCGTCATCAACGGGATTTTCAGCTAAGTGATCGGCCAGGGCTTGAGCTTTCATAGCCGTCCTTGTCACGTATATGATGTCGAATTCCGTAAGTAATATTTGCCATTTTGCTAACCTTCCTGTAGGCATAGGTTTCTGGAAAATATACTTCAACGGATCCAGGCGCGAAATGAGGTAAGTGGTGTAAGAAGACAAGTAGTGTTTCAGCTTTTGGGCTACCCAAGTCGGGGCGCAACATGTCTTTTCTAGATGAGTGTACTTGACCTCGTGGACTGTGAACTTCTTACTGAGGTAGTAAATGGCCCGTTCCTTCCTGCCAGTAAGATCATGCTGCCCCAGTACGCAGCCGAATGAATTCTCCAAAACCGTCAGATAAAGAATCAGGGGTCTACCTGGCTCAGGCGGAACTAGTACGGGTGGATTTGACAGATACCCTTTGATTCGGTCAAACGCTTCCTGACATTCTGCCGTCCATTCTATCGCAGCGTCTTTCTTCAATAGGCGGAATATGGGTTCACAAGTTGCCGTAAGCTGGGCAATAAACCTACCGATGTAATTCAACCTTCCCAACAGACTCATTACCTCTGTTTTATTCTTCGGCGGGGGTAACTCCCGAATGGACTTGATTTTGGATGGGTCCAACTCAATGCCCCGTCGGCTGACGATGAATCCTAGCAACTTTCCCTGACGGAACTCCGAATGCGCATTTGGCCGGATTGAGCTTGATGTCGTACCTTCGGAGTCTTTGAAAGAACTTCCTGAGGTCAGCAACATGGTCTTCTTGACGCCTGGATTTTATGATCACATCATCCACGTACACCTCAATTTCCTTGTGTATCATGTCATGGAATACCGTAGTCATTGCCCTCATATATGTTGCTCCTGCATTCTTCAAACCAAACGGCATCACTCGGTAGCAATAAGTCCCCCACGGCGTGATAAAAGTCGTCTTTTCTGCGTCCTCTTCGTCCATCAAAATCTGATGATATCCCGCATAACAGTCCACAAAGGATCCGATTTCGCGTCCGGCGCAATTATCAATCAAGATATGGATATTGGGAAGTGGGAAATTATCCTTAGGACTTGCCTTGTTGAGATTGCGATAGTCCACGCATACCCCGATCTTTCCGTCTTTCTTTGGCACCGGCACTACGTTAGCCAACCATTCAGGGTATCGAGTGACACGAATGACTTTCGCCTGCAACTGCTTGGTTACCTCCTCCTTAATCTTCACACTCATCTCCGTCTTGAATTTCCGCAGCTTTTGCTTGACGGGAGGATATGCCGGATCGGTGGGTAATCTATGAACCACTAGATCAGTGCTGAGTCCTGGCATGTCGTCGTACGACCACGCGAAAATATCTTTAAACTCCATGAGCGTTTTGATCAGTTCTTCTCTCATATTGGGTTCAATATGGACACTTATCCGGGTTTCTTTGACGTCATCCGCATTCCCTAGATTAACGGCCTCAGTATCATTTAAATTCGGTTTGGGCTTTTCCTCGAAGTGACTTAATTCTTCACCGATTTCTTCTACGGCTTCATCATCGCCGTACTCTGACTCACTCTCGTCACTTCTTATTTCATGTGTTATTATTTCCAAACCCGATTGACTTTCTAGACTGGGTTGATTAATCTTTAAGTGCGCCATATCATTAAGATCAGTTGCAAGAAGGCTGTTCAGAAAAGTAAAAAGAATAAAAGATAAACAAAATTAGACACGAAGGGACCAAATTTCATTGATGGGAATTGTACAAAGGGAAAACAAACTGCAAACTTAAATCAAAAATAAACAAAACAAACGGGATTTTACTCCGGGGACAAACCCCCAATACAAAACTTCGAAAGAAAAACAATCCAAGACAAACTACCAAGACTCCTTCCGGACAGGGAGAGGAGTAGCCTTCCAGTTATTCAGCTTTGCCTTTGGTCCCACAAATTGTATCTCGGCGTGACTAGATCCTTCACCGTCCTCGAGCATACATACATCTGTGAATAGGTCCTCGAACTTCCTGAAGAACTCTTCGTCTGGCCTGACCGTAGGACCGGGAATCTTTGGCGCTGGATGTCCTCTTGCTCCGGACCTGACAAAAGATTGGGAGAGGCGTGGAACAGGCTTTGGGAGCACCCATGTTTTCTGCTTACTCCTCTTTGCTCGCCGGATGTCCTCTGAGGTTGGCCTGGAATCCCAAGCCGAAGGTTCCCAAGTTTTCGACCACTGATACCGGTTGTATAATTCCTTGCGGAGATGCACCTAGCCCTTTACCGGGTACGAAACCATGTCGCAACATTTCATGCGCCACCATGACATCCGCAGTAATTGTTCTGTCGCCGGGAATACATTCCCCTTCCGGAACTCGGTGGGCGGACACCACATCGCAGACCTGATACACCCATGGCCCAACGTCTTCTTCTGTTTCAACAAAGGGAATGATGGTGCTTGATTGTGGATCGTTCTCTCCATGGACGACGATCTCCTGCTGGTCCCATTCAAACTTGACGAGCTGGTGTAAGCTGGACGGAACTGCTCTTGCGGCGTGAATCCATGGTCGCCCTATTAGGAGGTTATATGACACCACCATGTCCAGCACCTGGAATTCCATGGTGAACTCCACCGGCCCGATTGTCAAGACTAGCACTATGTCACCAACCGACGCTTTACCTCCTCCGTCGAACCCTCGAACACATACCCTGTTCTCGCGTACCCTGCCGATGTCTACTTTTAATTTGCCCAGTGTAGAGAGAGGACAAATGTTAGCACCGGACCCATTATCGACCAAGACTTTGGTAACCACCGCCTCTTCACACTTCACCGTAAGATATAAAGCCCTGTTATGCTCAGTGCCTTCCTCAGGCAACTCGTCATCGGTGAAGGTGATCCGATTTGCTTCGAAGATCCTATTGGTGATCTTCTCCAAATGGCTCACCGAGATTTTATCCGGTACATGTGCCTCATTCAGGACTTTCATCAATGCTTGCCGATGTTCTTCAGAATGTATCAGCAAGGATAGCAATGATATTTGCGCCGGAGTCTTCTTCAACTGCTCTAAGACGGAGTAGTCGTGCAGCTTCATCTTTTTCAAGAATTCTTCTGCTTCTTCATCAGTGACCGGCTTTTTCAATGCCGGATTAGTCTTTCTTAATTCCGCGAGCACAAAACATCTCCCTGAACGAGTCAACCCTTGCGCTTCGCAGACTTCCTCCCTGACTTCTTTTCCTTTGTAAGTCACCGTGACCCGGTCATAGTTCCATGGAATGGCTTTGCTGTCAGCTATCGGCAACTGTATTTCTGGCTTGATGATGAAAGGATCTATTCGAACACCCGCTACAGTTAAGACAGGTTTGGTTGCTGCCCCTGGTATGGCTATTTTTACTCCCTCTGGCCTCACAGGCACCTTGTTTGCACTCCCCTTTTCTGCTTCCGACCCATCTAGTGCTTCCTTCTCACGGATGAGTGACTCGTCAGGGCTTGGCCCCATTTTTCATTCCAACCCCACTGGATCTGATCATCATTACAGTCTGAGAGGTTTTCTCATGTCCCTCTTCTACCCGTACCAACTCGATCATGTTGGTCTCACGATGGGTTGGAAGCGGATTCTGGTTAATGTTGGGTTCCGCTGGAGTCTTGACCTCAATTCGATGAGTGTTGATAAGCTCCTGGATGGCCGTCTTTAGCCTCCAACACTTTTCTGTATCATGTCCCGGACATCCCGAGCAGTAGGCACAATTCACTGAATGGTCCAGGTTCTTCGGAAGAGGGTTTGGCAACTTAGCTTCAACCGGATTCAGCAACCCT
This sequence comes from Nicotiana noctiflora, assembly GCA_032618575.1. Lineage (NCBI taxonomy): Eukaryota > Viridiplantae > Streptophyta > Magnoliopsida > Solanales > Solanaceae > Nicotiana > Nicotiana noctiflora. The sequence goes on from JASVEL010005506.1 coordinate 55,870, forward strand.
ACCTGCTTTAACCGGTGGAACAGACTGGTGTAAGACTCTCCTAAGGGAGTGAAAGTCTTTGGCCTCGGCGCCCTGTCGCCCCTGAATGCCTGGTTCGGACGGAAACTCGCGCCCGAGGGGTTTCTGTAAGCTCTTGGGGGTGGATGATTGTTCTGGGGGTTTGGTGCACGCCACGGTGCATGAACGGGGGGTGCAGAATAGGATTGTGCATGGTGGACAGTAAAATGAGGATCAGGTGCGGGATAGTAATGTTGCGGGTGGCTATATGGGCTGTGAGAGTAATTTTGGTGGTGAGGTCGGGGTGGGCTATATTGGGGTGCGGGGCCTCTATTTCTGAACCATGCCCCGGACTCGACGGCCGCAACTTCCTCTCTCCTCTTTTTCCCCAGTACTCCTCCAGCACCACTTTGGATAGCCTGAGTGGTGGCTTTCAGTGCTGAGTAACTCATGATCTTGTTGGCCTTCAAACCTTCCTCGATCATACCCCCCATTTTTATCACCTCGGTGAATGATTTGCCTACGGACGTTACCAGATGTCCGAAGTAGGTGGGCTCTAATGTCTGCAAGAAGTAGTCCACCATCTCGCTCTCTCTCATTGGTGGATCTACCCTGGCCGCCTGTTCCCTCCAACGGAAACCAAATTCCCTGAAGCTTTCAGCGGGCTTCTTCTCTAATTTTAACAATGATAGGCGGTCGGGGATTATCTCGAGATTGTATTGGAACTGGCCGATAAAAGCTTGAGCCAAATCATCCCACGTAAACCATCTACTGGGATCCTGTCTAGTGTACCACTCCAGCGCAGATCCTCCCAGACTCTGGCCGAAGTAGGCTATCAGAAGCTCGTCCCGTCCTCCGGCCCCTCTCATTTTACTGCAAAACCCTCGCAGGTGGGCCACTGGGTCACCATGCCCCTCGTATAGGTCGAATTTGGGCATTTTAAACCCCTGCTGGCAACTGGACGTCCGGAAATGGACACGGATCCTTATAGGCGACGCTGACCTGGTTGCCCAAACCGTGCATGTTCCTGAAGGACTGCTCCAGGCTTTTAACTTTTCTGACAACTTCCTCGTGTTCCGAACTTTGGAAGTGCTTTTCCGGTTCTGCCGGATTATCCCAGTGAGGTGTATGTGATTGTGGTTCAGGAGCCCTGAAAGTAGGCTCTGGAGGATAGTAAGAGTTGTCATGGATCCGAACATATGGCTCGCTGGCCGGCCTTTGCAGAGGAGCAGGGTGGAGGTGCCACAAAAACAGGGGTGGCTGGAGGAGGATTTGGTTTGGTTGGTGGAACGTGGGTGGCATAGGGGTTTTCCCCCTGAAAGTACGGATAGATCGGGGCGCTTGTCGAAGGATCGATGGGCGGATGTTCCGGAGCTGAGGCGAGAGTAGGGCGGTTTGGTGAAGACTGTTCCCTGGCCCAGGCCAGGCGCATCTCTGTTATCTGTTGTTTTAACCGGTCTACCTCTTCTTTCATGATTTGTAGCTCTGATTTTTCTTCCTCGAGACTCTTGCCAGAACTCGACATGCTTACTGTAACTGGTCCTTTGGATCTAGTACGGTAGTGATGGCTGGCCAGTATATTCTGTCAAACCAACTGCTAAACTTTCTGGAATACGCAACAAACTTGTTAGTTCACCGAGTTTGATAGATATGTTAAGCACGTTGGATGCAATGCACCTAACCAAATAACCCTTTCTACGTGTACTCTTTAACATGCGTCATTCCGGCCCTTTTTCTTTTTCTTTCTTTTTCTTTTTCCTTTTTTCTTTTTCGACTATCTTTTTTTTTTTTTTTTCGACTATCTTTGCAAGCCTTATTGTTATTTAGCCTTTGGATTCTTTTTCTTTCCTTTTAGTGGTGGTCGAATCTTATGTGGATTGCCTACGTATCACGACCCCGCGTGAATCAGACCGAGCGTAGTTCTGGTAACAAGATTGTGGCAAAATTCAGTAACTTTTATATCAAATAAACGGCGTAGTTACAAAACACGTCTTACGACAATCAGCAAAACAAAAGAAAATGCTTGACTTGGGAAAGTAAAGATAAAATGCCAACTAGCTTGACTCAACGTTTCAAAATACATTTTCAATCAAAAATCTAATGCCCTAAAATCCCTGGGGGCCCGCGAGGCATCATTCGGCCTTGCCGCGGGCCTTGGTGTGAGGTCCTTGTGTAGTTCCCTCAACTCTTCCATGATCCGGTGAACATAACCCATAATTGAAGCGAAAAGGTCGGCGCGAGGCATTCGTTCACAAGCTAGGCACTTCATGGTGACATAGTGCCCGATTTCTCCAATTCTATCCTTGATCATGTCCCTTTCTCCGAGTAGCCGCTCTATTTGCTGGTTTTTCGCCCCCAACCTTCGAGCATTGTTGGTGACTTGGTCTAGGAGCCTATCCACTTGTCCTTGTAGTCGGGCCATCAAATTGTGGCAGCGGTCGAGGTCTGCTCTGGCATCTTGGGCTTGCTTAAAAACCCGCTCTCTGAGGACAACATTTGCTTCCCTTAAACTGGTGACGATATCAGTGTAATCCTCTTCTACCCGTTGTAGGTGAAGTGCATGTTGATGTGCCTCCTTTCTCCAGCCGGCTCGGATCCTCACTATTTGGGCCTTAGACTCTTCCAATTCTCTTTGGACATCGGCAACCTGGCTTTTCAAACCCTTTATCAATTTTTCGTCCGCCCGACTCCTCAACTGTCTGTCAGCATCCCTTTTCATTTGCTGGATTTGAGCTCTCATAAAGTCATTTTCTTGCGCCAACTTCTTTTTATCTCCTTCGTTGGCGGCGGCTTGCACATCCCTTTCAAATTGAAGATCTTGGACCCGTTGCTCTATCTTGCCGATCCTGGTTTTGTAAACCTCTTCCTTAGCCAACCAGTCCCATTGGTCTTGGGACGCTTCAGCAAATTCCCTGAGGTGAGGTCTTTTGGCTGGTCTTTCCCCCGACGTTTCTCCTTTGTACCAAGTAAGATATCTAGGTGCAACCTCTCCTCTAGCTCGATCATGCACACAAGTGTTTGCTTCTAGATATTGGCATTTGCTCCAGATCTGGCGGACCCTCGCTTCCGGGAATTGACCGTCGGGACCAATTTCAATAACATGGGTACTCAGGTCTTCTTCTTTGGGTACTATCTGGCACCTCCCGAGCTGTCTCAACACCCGATGGGGCGCATAAGGTTGAATGCTTTTAAGTCCCATTAAGAGAAAGGGGGACTTAGCTGCTGGCATGTACACGATTCGGTCTATCCGCAACCAACCCAACGTCCATTGTATTTGGCTTGCGTTGAGAGCCTGAAAGTATGCCCTCCATGCCAATGTTCCTTCAGGCAAGACGACCCTATCAATCCTTGTATAGAATTCGCTTATGCAAGTTTTCTCAACTAGACCATATCTCAAGAATTGAGTGCGGCGACACAGGTGCTCGATCATCCACATTTGCAGCAGTAAATTACAGCCTTCGAAAAAATCTCCCCCGGCTTTGCAGATTGTGAGGGCTCGATATATGTCTGACAGTATCATAGGAGCAAGAGTACTCTCACTTTGGTCAAGCAAAGTACTGACGACTCCGGCTAACTTTATATCAATGTTCCCGTCTTTCCTCGGGAATACCACGAGTCCTAAAAAGGCTATCATGAAAGCAACTCGTCTGTGCTCCTCCCATTTCGGGCGATTACCCTTGCTGCACAATTTGTTTTCTGGGTTGTCGAAACCTCCCGTATGACCGTACCTTTGATAGATGAAGTCCAAAGTACAAAACCCTCGTGCTAGATCCGGGTTACGTACCGTCCTGGCCGTCTTTAGTGAGTCTAAAAACCGGTGTACGGCGACAACCCTGGGGGCGATTAGATATTGCTGCCCCAATGGTATATCAGTGTTTCCAATGTATCCGGTCATTTCCTCAACCGTTGGGGTGAGCTCGAAGTCCGAGAAGTGAAAGACATTGTGCGCGGAGTCCCAATATGTGACTAAGGCTCTTATGATGTCTCCCCGGGGTTTTATTTCAAGCAGACCCGGGAGACCTTTCAAATACTTTTTAACCTCATCCCGTCCTCCTTGGCCTAGATCATTCCACCATAGCCGTATTTGTACCGGAATTTTAGTCATGAGTGAAAAGGGTTCATTTTGAATCGTGCTCATCCTGCACATTTATTTAAAGAAATCGATCATTTTGGCTGGCAATGATTTTTTCAAAATTTACAGATTTTGGTATATATTTCTGAAAAATGGCAAGTTGGACCCGACGGGGGTTGCCTACGTATCTCACTTCCGGTGAGAATCAAACTCGCGTAGTTCGGTCCGTCAAGACAAACTATTTCTTTTATTGACCGACAAAACACACTTTGTTAAGAAATACATTTTCCTTTATTGACCGAAAAAGAAAACACATTTTGTCAAAAAACACATTTTCTTTTATTGACCGACAAAAAAAACACATTTTGTTAAGAAACCCATTGTCGTCAAAGTCAACCTTCCGTTGTCTCTTGTTAACAAACTATTGGTTTTGTTGGTAAGACCCATTTTTGTATTTTCTGAAAATATCTATTTACCCACACTGTTTCCTTTTTTTTTTTTTTTTCGTTTCTCCTCAGTATTTAAAAGTCGGTCAGCATGCAAGTTCGAATAAATGCTTGAAACAAACATGGCATGGCAAGATGGTCTTTCATTTCAGGTTGCCTGTCCTAGACGGACCCAACCCCTGTGTTGAGTCCCCTAAGTCAAATGCAACATGATGCAAATAAGCGTTCCTACTAGGGGTCCGGCATGAAGTTACGTTATTCTAAGTTTAAAAACCTGGGTATGTGTTCTAGACTGTGTATCCGAGCGGACAACTCGAGTTGAGGAAGGAGCTCCTTTCCGGGAACCAAAAGGCCAACCGGCTTAGAAACTTTCCGAGCCTCTTCATTATTTCGGGTATGACACTAACAGAATAGGGAGTCTCAACCAGTGAGCACATCCCCGGGGCGAGAAGTGAAGGGTTTGCGGCACAGTTTTATATACAGTTCACGTAATATCAAAGCGGTAAACATATAACAGTTTGTATGTACAGTGCGACTAGTATCAAAGCGGTAGACATGTAGTATGTTAATTAAACATGTGGTAAAATCAGATATAGACAAAACAACAATTTAACTGAGCTCGAATTCTTAGACCCTGAACCGAAGTTCAGAGGTCATTGTCCCCAGCAGAGTCGCCAGAGCTGTCACACCTCCTTTTTCCGCACCCGCGAGGGAGCGAGGGAGTTTTTCCAATTAAAGGACAATCGAAACGGGATTTATTTAATTAATTCAGAGTCGCCACTTGGAAAAATAATGGTGTCCCAAGTCACCGATTTAATCCCGAACCGAGGAAATTTTATGACTCTATAATGTAGTCTGCGAAACTAGAAATCTGGATAAGGAATTCTGTTAACCCGGGAGAAGGTGTTAGGCACTCCCGGATTCCGTGGTTTTAGCACGGTCGCTCAATTGCAATTTTTGTTTCTATCTGGTCCTTTTATATATTTTTACTATGTGATTTTAATGCTCCGCTCTTATTTTTAGAAGAATTGCGACGTTACGAAAACACATTTCGAGCCGCACCGTAACCGGTACGCCTGCGACTCTAATGTATTTCAGTTCCGCCGAGAGTAAGATTTGGGTCACATAAATGCACACCCGTATTCAGGAAAGTAATTTTTATTTCAAGTCGTGCCTAACGAGTCTATCGTCTATTTACTTTGGGAAAAGGACCGTGAAATTCACTAGACGGTCCTTCCAAGTCTAAGTTTTCATGACAATTATTCGAGGGCCCCACAATGGTGTATTTTTGGCGAGGCTCGTCTCGTTTATTTTAAAAGGGCAATCCTAAAGTGACTACATTTTTCTACTAAGTTCGTCTCTAAATAAAAGAGAAAAGGTCCTAATTTATTGCATGTTTATGAGCTCGGACCTCCTATTAGTTATTAAATCAATGTGAACGGAAATTGCACTCGAGCTTGCATAAGGGAAATTATTTTATGCCTTATTCTACAAGCGAATAATGCTAAAACTAAAATTATAAATAGCATACGAATTTGACAAAACATCAGAACAAACTAACCATCCTCTAATTAAACCAACCGTATTAGATGAATTGAGCCAATGGAGTTAACTATGTGTAATACGAAAGTCATTTTGAACTTTATGCTAACGTTCATCACTAATATTAGTTACTAATTTTATTCAAATTTCTATTTAAAGCGATGTCATTTACTCAAGTGACCTAGCAAATTCCGACAAAATCATTCACATTAGTTGATCTACAAACGCTCATTAGCGGATTATTTTAGTCTACCTTCATTAACTACTAACACTGCTTATTTTGAGATTTAATCTAAATGGTCATGTCTTACTAGAACCTGCTTTCATGCCCTCAACTAATGAAATGCTCTCACAATAGGATATCAGTGAATCCTTTCTAAATTTTTACCTGCTAGGCTTAATTGAAATCCAAATCTATTAACAATCATCCTAATAGTCTCAAATATTTGATAATGCTCGAGTATCAGCAATGTTTTCAAAAGTTCAAATTCATACAATCCGATATAATTACACAAAAAGGACTGTTAACAATCTAAAGTATTAACAACTGAACTACTTCGTCTCATCATCCGAAAGAACACAAAAAAATGAAAACAGGCTTAAACTTCACATTCTTCATGCATTCATCTCACATCTTCAGTTTGGGACTATTGAATTATAGAGGTGTACCTGGGATAAGAAAAGGAACAAATGGATGAATGAAGAGCGGTATCTCAGCAGTGACACAAGACCAGTGACAATCAAAGCCACAGTAGCACAGCAACAACAACAAACAGAAGAACAACAATAACCAGTGGCCAGTCAACACAGCAACAGCACTGGCAATACCCAAAAGATAGAATACAACAAAAACCAAGATGCAATCAACAGCAACAGAAGAACACCCCAGTGAAGCAAACCAAAGCAGTAGCCTGAGAACTAAGAACCACAGCAGAGACAACCACAAACGAAACAGTAACAAAACCCAATGGAACAGTAACTTTCAGTCTACACCTCCCAACTCTCTCTATCTATATTCTGGTGTGTGTATACTGTGAACCCTCACTGTGTATTTCAATGTCTGCCTATGTATCTCCTCAATGTTTCAGACCACCTTTAAGAGTCTATCTCCCTCCTGTTTTATAGCTAAGACAGACCCCTTGTCCCTTAAACTAATCCCCTCTCCCATCTTTGCCCATATTATTCTCTTTTACTTCCACTACTCCCTGTCTAGGCATGGGTTTGTTACTTAACATCAGTAGCAGGGGACAACTAGTGGGCTGCTCTGCTGTGGCAGTAAACCCCACTGATATTAGATTAATGATATTTAACTAACCACTTGATAGACCCCTTAAGTTTAACTAATTAAGAACCCTGCCATTCTAGGTCTGCTTAAACCTAAACTGATTAAACTATCTGCTGATCGACACACGGTTGTAACCTACTCTTGGTCAAAATTCAAAGCAGTGATTCAAACAGCATTGAAGCACTATGACTCTGGAAATGAAGTTCAAGTGAAAAACTATACAGAACAAAGAGTGACATGTTCAGATAGAGAATTAGATTCACCACAGGTTCACTTCAATCACAACAGGAAGAATAGGAAGAAACAATACTACTGGCACGATCCAAACTACTATTCGAGTCATTCTAGTATCCAAGCATGAACATTAATGGACGACACTCATTTAATTGATTACACAGGCAATAACATTCAGCAATCAACAACAAACAATAAGAATAAATGGTTCATCCAGTGATTCGAATTGTATTTGCTAAAACTGGAAACTTATAAACTAATAAGTTACACGGCTTATAACACACACTCGACCACGAATAGAAACCAACTCGGCCAAATAAAAAGCCAGATGGAGAAAGTGAACAACAATGAGCAAAAGTTTGAACACAAAATTAATATAGTAAACCCAAGCAAACAAGAAGCCAAAGGAACAAATAAAGAAAGAAAGCATACCTCCAAGACGGAATTAAGAACTAGCCGAGCGAGGTTCGAACTGAGACTCGAGACCCATTGCCTTTGGGGGATACAACGGACTTTAATCGAGTGTTCCCGACTGAGAACACCCGACTAAAGTCGATTGAGGCCCCAATTGCTTCGCCTTTCGGACAGAACCCAGGCCTTTGTTTTTCTAGGGTTCTTGTGCTCAATTTAGGGTTCGAATGGTTCTAGTAAGATTCGAACAGAACCAAAGGTGTTTTGGGCACGAGAGACGTCAGGGGGTGCCGTGGTGTGAGTTTGGGGTGACTTGGGGTAAGTCCAGATTTTGCTCAACTCTTCGAATGGATATTCGACGCGATGGGGGATGATTCGAAGCAAACGGATCCGATATTTGGATTGGGGGTGGTCAGATGGTCACAGTGTGTTAGTTTGGTGACCGGCGGCGTTGTTGCCGCCGGGTTTCAGGTGGAGGGGAGCTATGGCGGCGGGTTTGAACCCTAGCTCTTGTCTCTGAGCTGAGAGAGACGAAGTGAGAGAGAGGGGGGGGTGTGGGAGTGACGCGGGGTAAAGGGTTTAGGGGTATTTGGGTGAATTAGGACTAGGGAATTAATCCGGGCCGTTGGATGAAGGAATCCAACGGCTCAGATCAAAAGGGCGACGGATCGGTTCGGGCATGGGGACGGGTCATGGGTTGGGGAGAGTTTATTTGAGTTGGGCTTGATTTGGGAATTGGATTAAATTAAACGTTTTGGGCTCGGATCTTTGGCCCAAATCCGATTTTCCTTTATTTCCTCTCATTTAATCTAACTCCTAATTTAAAAGAAAAATAAGATAATCAAACTAATACTAATTATACTAACAATCGTATCAATTAGACATAAACTACGCAATTAGGCACTTGGATGCTAAAATGTAAAAAAATGAATTATATTTTGTGATTTTCATTTTTGTAAGATAAAATTAATTACTCTTCATTTTAAAGCTAGATGAGAAACGTAAGCACGACATATTTTTGTATTTTTATTAATTTAAACACCTATAATCACGCTCATACGAATTCAAACAAATACCAAAAGTAACACAAAAATTCACAAAATACTGTGGGAGTAATTCATGTTAGGCAAAAATCACGTGCTCACAGCTGCCCCTCTTTGCGCGGAAACAACGAAGAGTTTTCGTGCAAAGATAAATGAGCATGTATGAGCGATTTTTGCCCGTTTGAATACTCCGTGGGAAGCATTTTGAAAGAGTTTGACCGAGCCTTTGCTTCGGAGGCCTCCTACATATCCTGGGCTCAACAGGAATCAGGTCAATGTAGTTCGGGAAGTTCTGGTAGCTGGGACTACCATGACTGTTGTGGTCTCGCTGTTACTGCTGTTACTGCCGTTACTGCCGTTACTGCTGTTACTGCTGTTACCACTGCTTAGCTGATCTCCTTGTTACACCGTTCTAAGCAACAAAAACAAGAAGCTAGACTAAGTTACAGTACTACAAGTTCTTATCTATCCTTTTTAACTTGATCTTGTCGCGCTCCTTGCCATCCTGTCTGACTTGGTGTTCCTTCTGATGCTTCTTCTCTTCTGCCAATTGTTATTTCGGTCTATCTTGATTGCCGAACTCCGACCATTGTTTCCCTCTTTATGATCTCGGAACTATTCTCCTTCGTAATCTAAATCTATCTGTTCTGATCCTTGTTGCCTTTCTTCTGATTTTGGATTTGAATTCCTGCTGGGGATTTCTGTTATACTCTACTGCTTCCCTCAAACAACTTCGCAAGTAAATTGCCACTCCATTATCCAGGCGGGCTCCCTGACTTCAACTACAACTCAAAACTGAATCGCCACTCCATTCTTCAGGCGGGCTCCCTGACTTCAACTACTATTTCAAAATTAATTCGCCACTCCATTCTCCAGGCGGGCTCCCTGACTTCAACTACTACTTAAAAATTAAATCGCCACTCCATTCTCCAGGCGGGCTCCCTGACTTCAACTACTACTTAAAAATTAAAACGCCACTCCATTCTCCAGGCGGGCTCCCTGACTTCAACTACTACTTAAAAATTAAATCGCCACTCCATTCTCCAGGCGGGCTCCCTGACTTCAACTACTACTTCAAAATTAAATCGCCACTCCATTCTCCAGGCGGGCTCCCCGACTTCAACTACTACTTCAAAATTAAATCGCCACTCCATTCTCCAGGCGGGCTCCCTGACTTCAACTACTACTTCAAAATTAAATCGCCACTCCATTCTCCAGGCGGGCTCCCCGACTTCAACTACTACTTCAAAATTAAATCGCCACTCCATTCTCCAGGCGGGCTCCCTGACTTCCACTATTATTTCAAAATTAAATCGCCACTCCATTCTGCAGGCGGGCTCCCTGACTTCAACTACTACTTAAAAATTAAAACGCCACTCCATTCTCCAGGCGGGCTCCCTGACTTCAAATACTACTTCAAAATTAAATCGCCACTCCATTCTCCAGGCGGGCTCCCTGACTTCCACTACTACTTCAGAATTAAATCGCCACTCCATTCTCCAGGCGGGCTCCCTGACTTCCACTACTACTTCAAAATTGAATCGCCACTCCATTCTCCGGGCGGGCTCCCCGACTTCAACTACTACTTAAAAATTAAAACGCCACTCCATTCTCCGGGCGGGCTCCCCGACTTCAACTACTACTTCAAAATTAAATCGCCACTCCATTCTCCAGGCGGGCTCCCCGACTTCCACTATTATTTCAAAATTAAATCGCCACTCCATTCTGCAGGCGGGCTCCCTGACTTCCACTACTACTTCAAAATTGAATCGCCACTCCATTCTCCAGGCGGGCTCCCTGACTTCAACTACTACCTCAAAATTAAATCGCCACTCCATTCTCCAGGCGGGCTCCCCGACTTCAACTACTACTTCAAAATTAAATCGCCACTCCATTCTCCGGGCGGGCTCCCCGACTTCAACTACTACTTCGGAATTAAATCGCCACTCCATTCTCCGGGCGGGCTCCCCGACTTCAACTACTACTTCGAATTAAATCGCCACTCCATTCTCCGGGCGGGCTCCCCGACTTCAACTACTACTTCAAAGTTAAATCGCCACTCCATTCTCCGGGCGGGCTCCCCGACTTCCACTACTACTTCAAAATTAAATCGCCACTCCATTCTCCAGGCGGGCTCCCTGACTTCAACTACTACTTCACTGATTTCATCCTATCTCGATTACCTTCCTTTGCCTTTTGTACCATATCCTTGTTCCCGCATTACCTCTCGGACCACCTTCTCTTCTGAATTATCCTGTCTTGGAATTGCTTTCCCCTAGGTTGTGTTACTTTTCTTCTGGCTGCTGGGGATATTTTTGGAACTGTTTACTCGCCTGCTGGTGGTGATGCTGCTGAGGAAGTATTCTTTGTTTCCTTCACCCCTCATTCTCTTCCTTCTTCCCCTACCTCTTCTGGGACTCACGCTTTTGTTTCCTTGATCAAATTATAGGATGTAATACTGCTGGGGAAATCTCGAAGCCATTTTTCTTTTCCGATAACTGCTGGGGATGATACCGGGCTCAAAGATCGTTCCGTCTTGTGTTGCTTTCTACACTTATCCTCTGAGTCTTGCTTTCCAGAAAATTTTCGCAACTGGAGAAAATTTTCTGCCCCAGTGTGGTAAACTTCTGGACGGTATGCCTTTCTGCCGTCGGACCCTCTTTTCCTGCTTTAAATCAAAGAAAAATTGTTAGTTTCAAAATGCCGCGAGTGGTCGTGCCACTCTTGTTGAGGCCATACTCTTTCAGCCGCTTGGCCTCTCTCGAACTTTGAGGACGACGTTGACGCTTGCTTGGGAAGATGCTTTTTCCACGAACGACCTCTCATCTTTCCTTTTATTCCACTCTTTGGTTTGGTCCGACTCTTTTTAGCCGGTGATCTATTGCGTGAAATCATCTTTCGGACATGCCACATGTGTCCATCATACTCCATAATTCTTGCGAACCTTCCACTCAGCCTGTCATCCCAATCTCACTATCGTAACGACTTCTGTCTCATTGCCTTGTTCCATGCCTATTCACTTTCAATATACTGCTTTGGGAGACTTGGTAGTAAGCTTTGAAAAATCAATTTTCGAAAATGAAAGAAAAGGAAAGAATACTGACCGCAAATGACAAAAAGAAGAGAAAAACTTTTCTGAACTCAAAAAATAGGGAAACTTATCTGAATGTGTGCCTGATCCAATGTTATGCCGCGCCTTTGAGATTAAACTACCCAGTCTATTCATATCAATCACTTTCCGATGCCGCGTCCTGTTAGAGGTAAGCGGATGTCCAAACCCTGTCTCATGCATACATCTTGTAACCATCTCGTCCTGTCACCTCAAAGTGCCCTTCAAAGGGTTTTCACTAGTGAGATTCTCTCATTTCTCTCTATCTCCCGTCGCCTTAAGGTGCCCGTAAAAGGTTTTCACCGTAAGACTCTCTCATTTTACTTCTCTCAACTTCCTTCGCCTTAAGGTGCCCGCGAGGGTTTTCACCGTTAAGACTCTCTCATTTTACTTTTCTCAACTTCCTTCGCCTTAAGGTGCCCGCGAGGGTTTTCACCGTTAAGACTCTCTCATTTGTGCTTTCTTTCCTTGCGGCGGGGTATCACCCCTGAGATTCTCTCTAGAGCGTTATCCCCTTTCGGCTTGCATCCTGGGTTCAATCGAGGGTCGGGATGTCACTCTTGGCTTTCATTCACATGACTTGGCACTTTTCAAATACTGATCGAGAGGTCTTTCTGGTTCTTGATATGGTTTCTGCGCGTGAGGCCGAAGAAAGGGGTTTAGCCTCAACGGTTAGCTTGTTACAACTTTCGGAATCCACACTATCTTTCCAACGAAAACAATGACTTCTGCCCCAGTTTTGTTGCTTGGGGGATTTTTTTTTTTTTTTTTTTTTTTTTTTTTTTTTTTTTTTTTTTTTTTTTTTTTTTTTTTTTTTTTTTTTTTTTTTTTTTTTTTTAATCGGGTCGAACGTAGTTCACTTTTTCTTGTATTACTTCTTTGTTTCTTTTCTATTCTGTTACACATCTTCCTTGATGATTCCGAAAGAGGGTATATGAAAGAACAATTAAGGCTCAAATGGGGAAACAAAGGTTAAAGTGTTTGGGTAGTAGAAAAATTGCCTCTGTCATTTCATTCTCCGAAAAATGCCAAATACACACAAACGAAACCAAGCGTTGACAAATGCGTTAAAGAATTACACATAATATCTCTTAACTGCATCAGAATTGATAGCCATATCGGTGCATCTTCCCTCGACGTCAGTCAGACATAGAGCGCCGTTGGATAATACTCTAGTCACCACAAAAGGTCCCTGCCAATTTGGAGCGAACTTGCCTTTCGCTTCGGCCTGATGGGGTAGAACTCTCTTCAGCACATGCTGTCCCACTTCAAATCTCCCGGGACGTACCTTCTTGTTATATGCTCTCGCCATTCTCTTTTGATACAATTGGCCGTGACATACTGCTGTCAATCTCTTTTCATCAATCAAGCTCAATTGCTCTAATCGGGTTTTGACCCACTCGTCGTCATCAATCTCGGCTTCACGCGACGATTCGGAGGGATGGAATCTCAACTTCTGCGGGTATTACTGCTTCAGTCCCGTATACCAACAAGTAAGGAGTTGCACCTACCGAAGTCCGGACGGTAGTGCGATAACCCAACAGCGCAAATGGTAACTTTTCATGCCACCGCCTAGACCCTTCTATCATCTTCCTCAATATCTTCTTTATGTTCTTGTTTGCCGCCTCGACCGCACCGTTTGCTTTTGGGCGATACGGTGTGGAATTTCGGTGTGTAATCTTGAACTGTTGACATACCTCTTTCATCAATCCACTCTTAAGATTTGCACCGTTATCTGTAATGATCATCTTTGGAATTCCAAACCTACAAATGATGTGGGAGTGTACGAAGTCCACTACCGCCTTCTCGGTCACTGATTTGAATGTTTTGGCCTCCACCCACTTGGTAAAATAATTAATCGTGACCAGAATGAACCTGTGACCATTGGAAGCCGCAGGCTCAATAGGTCCAATAACATCCATACCCCATGCGACAAACGGCCATGGTGCCGACATTGTATGCAATTCAGTCGGCGGAGAATGAATCAAATCTCCGTGTATCTGACACCGATGGCATCTTCGCACGAAACTTATACAATCCCGCTCCATAGTGAGCCAATAATATCCTGCTCGAAGAATCTTCTTTGCCAATACGTATCCGCTCATGTGTGGTCCGCAAACTCCCGAGTGTATATCTGTCATCACTGTTGTGGCTTGACTTGCATCTATACATCTCAACAATCCCAAATCCGGGGTTCTTTTGTACAGCACCCCTCCACTAAGGAAAAATCCGTTCGCCAACCGCCGAATAGCTCGCTTTTGATCTCCAGTTGCTTGCTCTGGGTATACTCCTAACCCGAGGTATTCCTTGACATCATGAAACCATGGCTCACCATCCACTTCTTCCTCTATCACATTACAATAAGCATGTTGATCCCGGACACGGATATGTAACGGATCGACACGAACCTTGTCCGGGTGATGTAGCATTGACGCTAAAGTAGCCAACGCGTCGGCAACCTCATTATGCATCCTTGGGATGTGCCTGAATTCTACCGATCGAAAGCGTTTGGTCAAATCATGCAAACACTGACGATATGGGATAAGCTTTAAATCTCTGGTTTCCCATTCTCCCTGAATCTGATGTACCAGAAGGTCCGAGTCTCCCAAGACCAAGACGTCCTGTACATCCATGTCCACCGCTAATCGCAGCCCCAAGATACATGCCTCGTACTCAGCCATGTTATTGGTACAGTGAAAACGCAGTTGAGCAGTAACAGGATAATGATGTCCTGTTTCAGATATGAGCACACCCCTACTCCGACTCCTTTTGCGTTTGCCGCTCCATCGAAGAAAAGCTTCCATCCTGGATCCTTGGTTGGTTCTAACCCCTCAATCTGCAATACTTCCTCATCTGGAAAATACGTCCTCAAAGGTTCGTATTCGTCATCAACGGGATTTTCGGCTAAGTGATCGGCCAGGGCTTGAGCTTTCATAGCCGTCCTTGTCACGTATATGATGTCGAATTCCGTAAGTAATATTTGCCATTTTGCTAACCTTCCTGTAGGCATAGGTTTCTGGAAAATATACTTCAACGGATCCAGACGCGAAATGAGGTAAGTGGTGTAAGAAGACAAGTAGTGTTTCAGCTTTTGGGCTACCCAAGTCAAGGCGCAACATGTCTTTTCTAGATGAGTGTACTTGACCTCGTGGACTGTAAACTTCTTACTGAGGTAGTAAATGGCCCGTTCCTTCCTACCAGTAAGATCATGCTGCCCCAGTACGCAGCCGAATGAATTCTCCAAAACCGTCAGATAAAGAATCAGGGGTCTACCTGGCTCAGGCGGAACTAGTACGGGTGGATTTGACAGATACCCTTTGATTCGGTCAAACGCTTCCTGACATTCTGCCGTCCATTCTATCGCAGCGTCTTTCTTCAATAGGCGGAATATGGGTTCACGGGTGGCCGTAAGCTGGGCAATAAACCTACTGATGTAATTCAACCTTCCCAACAGACTCATTACCTCTGTTTTATTCTTCGGCGGGGGTAACTCCTGAATGGACTTGATTTTGGATGGGTCCAACTCAATGCCCCGTCGGCTGACGATGAATCCTAGCAACTTTCCTGACGGAACTCCGAATGCGCATTTGGCCGGATTGAGCTTGATGTCGTATCTTCGAAGTCTTTGAAAGAACTTCCTGAGGTCAGCAACATGGTCCTCTTGACGTCTGGATTTCACGATCACATCATCCACGTACACCTCAATTTCCTTGTGTATCATGTCATGGAATACCGTAGTCATTGCCCTCATATATGTTGCTCCTGCATTCTTCAAACCAAACGGCATCACTCGGTAGCAATAAGTCCCCCACGGCGTGATAAAAGTCGTCTTTTCTGCGTCCTCTTCGTCCATCAAAATCTGATGATATCCCGCATAACAGTCCACAAAGGATCCGATTTCGCGTCCGGCACAATTATCAATCAGGATATGGATATTGGGAAGTGGGAAATTATCCTTAGGACTTGCCTTGTTGAGATTGCGATAGTCCACGCATACCCTGATCTTTCCGTCTTTCTTTGGCACCGGTACTACGTTAGCCAACCATTCCGGGTATCGAGTGACACGAATGACTTTCGCCTGCAACTGCTTGGTTACCTCCTCCTTAATCTTCACACTCATCTCCGTCTTGAATTTCCGCAACTTTTGCTTGACGGGAGGATATGCCGGATCAGTGGGTAATCTATGAACCACTAGATCAGTGCTGAGTCCTGGCATGTCGTCGTACGACCACGCGAAAATATCTTTAAACTCCATGAGCGTTTTGATCAGTTCTTCTCTCAGATTGGGTTCAATATGGACACTTATCCGGGTTTCTTTGACGTCATCAGCATTCCCTAGATTAACGGCCTCAGTATCATTTAAGTTCGGTTTGGGCTTTTCCTCGAAGTGACTTAATTCTTCACCGATTTCTTCCACGGCTTCATCATCGCCGTACTCCGACTCACTCTCGTCACTTCTTATTTCATGTGTTATTATTTCCAAACCCGATTGACTTTCTAGACTGGGTTGATTAATCTTTAAGTGCGCCATATCATTAAGATCAGTTGCAAGAAGGCTGTTCAGAAAAGTAAAAAGAATAAAAGATAAACAAAATTAGACACGAAGGGACCAAATTTCATTGATGGGAATTGTACAAAGGGAAAACAAACTGCAAACTTAAATCAAAAATAAACAAAACAAACGGGATTTTACTCCGGGGACAAACCCCCAATACAAAATTTCGAAAGAAAAACAATCCAAGACAAACTACCAAGACTCCTTCCGGACAGGGAGAGGAGTAGCCTTCCAGTTATTCAGTTTTGCCTTTGGTCCCACAAATTGTATCTCGGCGTGACTAGATCCTTCACCGTCCTCGAGCATACATACATCTGTGAATAGGTTTTCGAACTTCCTGAAGAACTCTTCGTCTGGCCTGACCGTAGGACCGGGAATCTTTGGCGCTGGATGTCCTCTTGCTCCGGACCTGACAAAAGATTGGGAGAGGCGTGGAACAGGCTTTGGGAGCACCCATGTTTTCTGCTTGCTCCTCTTTGCTCGCCGGATGTCCTCCGAGGTTGGCTGGAATCCCAAGCCGAAGGTTCCCAAGTTTTCGACCACTGATACCGGTTGTATAATTCCTTGCAGAGATGCACCTAGCCCTTTACCGGGTACGAAACCATGTCGCAACATTTCATGCGCCACCATGACATCCGCAGTAATTGTTCTGTCGCCGGGAATACATTCCCCTTCCGGAACTCGGTGGGCGGACACCACATCGCAGACCTGATACACCCACGGCCCAACATCTTCTTCTGTTTCAACAAAGGGAATGATGGTGCCCGATTGTGGATCGTTCTCTCCATGGACGACGATCTCCTGCTGGTCCCATTCAAACTTGACGAGCTGGTGTAAGCTGGACGGAACTGCTCTTGCGGCGTGAATCCATGGTCGCCCTATTAGGAGGTTATATGACACCACCATGTCCAGCACCTGGAATTCCATGGTGAACTCCACTGGCCCGATTGTCAAGACTAGCACTATGTCACCAACCGACGCTTTACCTCCTCCGTCGAACCCTCGGACACATACCCTGTTCTCGCGTACCCTGCCGATGTCTACCTTCAATTTGCCCAGTGTAGAGAGAGGACAAATGTTAGCACTGGACCCATTATCGACCAAGACTTTGGTAACCACCGCCTCTTCACACTTCACCGTAAGATATAAAGCCCGGTTATGCTCAGTGCCTTCCTCCGGCAACTCGTCATCGGTGAAGGTGATCCGATTTGCTTCGAAGATCCTATTGGTGATCTTCTCCAAATGGCTCACTGAGATTTTATCCGGTACATGTGCCTCGTTCAGGACTTTCATCAATGCTTGCCGATGTTCTTCAGAATGTATCAGCAAGGATAGCAATGATATTTGCGCCGGAGT
The DNA here is from genome assembly GCA_032618575.1 of Nicotiana noctiflora. Classification (NCBI taxonomy): domain Eukaryota; kingdom Viridiplantae; phylum Streptophyta; class Magnoliopsida; order Solanales; family Solanaceae; genus Nicotiana; species Nicotiana noctiflora. The sequence goes on from JASVEL010005506.1 coordinate 73,920, forward strand.
CTTCTTCAACTGCTCTAAGACGGAGTAGTCGTGCAGCTTCATCTTTTTCAAGAATTCTTCTGCTTCTTCATCAGTGACCGGCTTTTTCAATACTGCCGGAGTGGTCTTCCTCAATTCCGCAGGGGCAAAACATCTCCCCGAGCGGGTCAACCCTTGGGCTTCACAAACTTCCTCTTTCACCTCCTTTCCTCCGTAGGTCGTTGTAATCCGAGCATAATTCCATGGGACAGCCCGGCTATCGGTTACGGCAACTGTGTTGCCGGCCGGATGATGAAAGGATCCATTCGAACGCCCGCTACCGTCAAGATGGGCTTGTGATTGCTGCCCCTGGCACAACTACCTTGGCCGGCTTCACCGGTACTTCGTTCACACTTCCCTTTCCCGCTTCCGACTCTCCTCGGTATGTCCTTCTTGCAACCGGGCGACTCATCAAAGCTTGGCCCTTTTCTCGTTCCTCCCCCGCTAGACTTAATCATCATTACAGTCCGAGAGGCTTTCTCCTTTCCTTCCTCCGCCCGTACCAACTCGATCATATTGGTCTCATGATGAGTTGGAAGCGGGTTTTGGTTGATGTTGGGCTCTGTTGGAGTCCGGACCTCAATCCTGCGAGTGTCAATGAGCTCCTGGATGGCCGTCTTTAGCCTCCAACACTTTTCTGTATCATGTCCCGGACATCCCGAGCAGTAGGCACAATTCACTGAATGGTCCAGGTTCTTCGGAAGAGGGTTTGGCAACTTAGCTTCAACCGGATTCAGCAACCCTACCTGCTTTAACCGGTGGAACAGACTAGTGTAAGACTCTCCTAAGGGAGTGAAAGTCTTTGGCCTCGGCGCCCTGTCGCCCCTGAATGCCTGGTTCGGACGGAAACTCGCGCCCGAGGGGTTTCTGTAAGCTCTTGGGGGTGGATGATTGTTCTGGGGGTTTGGCGCACGCCACGGTGCATGAGCGGGAGGTGCGGAATAGGACTGTGCATGGTGGACAGTAAAATGGGGATCAGGTGCGGGATAGTAATGTTGTGGGTGGCTATACGGGTTGTGAGAGTAATTTTGGTGGTGAGGTTGGGGTGGGCTATATTGGGGTGCGGGGCCTCTATTTCCGAACCATGCCCCGGACTCGACGGCCGCAACTTCCTCTCTCCTCTTTTTCCCCAGTACTCCTCCAGTACCACTTTGGATAGCCTGAGTGGTGGCTTTCAGCGCTGAGTAACTCATGATCTTGTTGGCCTTCAAACCTTCCTCGATCATACCCCCCATTTTTATCACCTCGGTGAATGATTTGCCTACGGACGTTACCAGATGTCCGAAGTAGGTGGGCTCTAATGTCTGCAAGAAGTAGTCCACCATCTCGCTCTCTCTCATTGGTGGATCTACCCTGGCCGCCTATTCCCTCCAACGGAAACCAAATTCCCTGAAGCTTTCAGCGGGCTTCTTCTCTAATTTTAACAATGATAGGCGGTCGGGGATTATCTCGAGATTGTATTGGAACTGGCCGATAAAAGCTTGAGCCAAATCATCCCACGTAAACCATCTACTGGGATCCTGTCTAGTGTACCACTCCAGCGCAGATCCTCCCAGACTCTGGCCGAAGTAAGCTATCAGGAGCTCGTCCCGTCCTCCGGCCCCTCTCATTTTACTGCAGAACCCTCGGAGGTGGGCTACTGGGTCGCCATGCCCCTCGTATAGGTCGAATTTGGGCATTTTAAACCCTGCTGGCAACTGGACGTCCGGAAATGGACACGGATCCTTATAGGCGACGCTGACCTGGTTGCCCAAACCGTGCATGTTCCTGAAGGACTGCTCCAGGCTTTTAACTTTTCTGACAACTTCCTCGTGTTCCGAACTTTGGAAGTGCTTTTCCGGTTCTGCCGGATTATCCCAGTGAGGTGTATGTGATTGTGGTTCAGGAGCCCTGAAAGTAGGCTCTGGAGGATAGTAAGAGTTGTCATGGATCCGAACATATGGCTCGCTGGCCGGCCTTTGCAGAGGAGCAGGTGGAGGTGCCACAAAAATAGGGGTGACTGGAGGAGGATTTGGTTTGGTTGGTGGAATGTGGGTGGCATATGGGTTTTCCCCCTGAAAGTACGGATAGATCGGGGCGCTTGTCGAAGGATCGATGGGCGGATGTTCCGAAGCTGAGGCGAGAGTAGGGCGGTTTGGTGAAGACTGTTCCCTGGCCCAGGCCAGGTGCATCTCTGTTATCTGTTGTTTTAACCGGTCTACCTCTTCTTTCATGATTTGTAGCTCGGATTTTTCTTCCTCGAGACTCTTGCCGGAACTCGACATGCTTACTGTAACTGGTCCTTTGGATCTAGTACGGTAGGGATGGCTGGCCAGGATATTCTGTCAAACCAACTGCTAAACTTTCTGGCATACGCAACAAACTTGTTAGTTCACCGAGTTTGACAGATATGTTATAGCACGTTGGATGCAATGCACCTAACCAAATAACCCTTTCTACGTGTACTCTTTAACATGCGTCATTCCGGCCTTTTTTTCTTTTTCTTTTTCTTTTTCCTTTTCTTTTTTTTTCTTTTTTTTTTTTTTTTTTTTTTTTCGACTATCTTTGCAAGCCTTATTGTTATTTAGCCTTTGGATTCTTTTTCTTTCCTTTTAGTGGTGGTCGAATCTTATGTGGATTGCCTACGTATCACGACCCCGCGTGAATCAGACCGAGCGTAGTTCTGGTAACAAGATTGTGGCAAAATTCAGTAACTTTTATATCAAATAAACGGCGTAGTTACAAAACACGTCTTACGACAATCAGCAAAACAAAAGAAAATGCTTGACTTGGGAAAGTAAAGATAAAATGCCAACTAGCTTGACTCAACGTTTCAAAATACATTTTCAATCAAAAATCTAATGCCCTAAAATCCCTGGGGGCCCGCGAGGCATCATTCGGCCTTGCCGCGGGCCTTCGTGTGAGGTCCTTGTGTAGTTCCCTCAACTCTTCCATGATCCGATGAACATAACCCATAACTGAAGCGAAAAGGTCGGCGCGGGGGATTCGTTCACAAGCTAGGCACTTCATGGTGACATAGTGCCCGATTTCTCCAATTCTATCCTTGATCATGTCCCTTTCTCCGAGTAGCCGCTCTATTTGCTGGTTTTTCGCCCCCAACCTTCGAGCATTGTTGGTGACTTGGTCTAGGAGCCTATCCACTTGTCCTTGTAGTCGGGCCATCAAATTGTGGCAGCGGTCGAGGTCTGCTCTGGCATCTTGGGCTTGCTTAAAAACCCGCTCTCTGAGGACAACATTTGCTTCCCTTAAACTGGTGACGATATCAGTGTAATCCTCTTCTACCCGTTGTAGGTGAAGTGCATGTTGATGTGCCTCCTTTCTCCAGCCAGCTCGGATCCTCACTATTTGGGCCTTAGACTCTTCCAATTCTCTTTGGACATCGGCAACCTGGCTTTTCAAACCCTTTATCAATTTTTTGTCTGCCCGACTCCTCAACTGTCTGTCAGCATCCCTTTTCATTTGCTGGATTTGAGCTCTCATAAAGTCATTTTCTTGCGCCAACTTCTTTTTATCTCCTTCGTTGGCGGCGGCTTGCACATCCCTTTCAAATTGAAGATCTTGGACCCGTTGCTCTATCTTGCCGATCCTGGTTTTGTAAACCTCTTCCTTAGCCAACCAGTCCCATTGGTCTTGGGATGCTTCAGCAAATTCCCTGAGGTGAGGTCTTTTGGCTGGTCTTTCCCCCGACGTTTCTCCTTTGTACCAAGTAAGATATCTAGGTGCAACCTCTCCTCTAGCTCGATCATGCACACAAGTGTTTGCTTCTAGATATTGGCATTTGCTCCAGATCTGGCGGACCCTCGCTTCCGGGAATTGACCGTCGGGACCAATTTCAATAACATGGGTACTCAGGTCTTCTTCTTTGGGTACTATCTGGCACCTCCCGAGCTGTCTCAACACCCGATGGGGCGCATAAGGTTGAATGCTTTTAAGTCCCATTAAGAGAAAGGGGGACTTAGCTGCTGGCATGTACACGATTCGGTCTATCCGCAACCAACCCAACGTCCATTGTATTTGGCTTGCGTTGAGAGCCTGAAAGTATGCCCTCCATGCCAATGTTCCTTCAGGCAAGACGACCCTATCAATCCTTGTATAGAATTCGCTTATGCAAGTTTTCTCAACTAGACCATATCTCAAGAATTGAGTGCGGCGACACAGGTGCTCGATCATCCACATTTGCAGCAGTAAATTACAGCCTTCGAAAAAATCTCCCCCGGCTTTGCAGATTGTGAGGGCTCGATATATGTCTGACAGTATCATAGGAGCAAGAGTACTCTCACTTTGGTCAAGCAAAGTACTGACGACTCCGGCTAACTTTATATCAATGTTCCCGTCTTTCCTCGGGAATACCACGAGTCCTAAAAAGGCTATCATGAAAGCAACTCGTCTGTGCTCCTCCCATTTCGGGCGATTACCCTTGCTGCACAATTTGTTTTCTGGGTTGTCGAAACCTCCCGTATGACCGTACCTTTGATAGATGAAGTCCAAAGTACAAAACCCTCGTGCTAGATCCGGGTTACGTACCGTCCTGGCCGTCTTTAGTGAGTCTAAAAACCGGTGTACGGCGACAACCCTGGGGGCGATTAGATATTGCTGCCCCAATGGTATATCAGTGTTTCCAATGTATCCGGTCATTTCCTCAACCGTTGGGGTGAGCTCGAAGTCCGAGAAGTGAAAGACATTGTGCGCGGAGTCCCAATATGTGACTAAGGCTCTTATGATGTCTCCCCGGGGTTTTATTTCAAGCAGACCCGTGAGACCTTTCAAATACTTTTTAACCTCATCCTGTCCTCCTTGGCCTAGATCATTCCACCATAGCCGTATTTGTACCGGAATTTTAGTCATGAGTGAAAAGGGTTCATTTTGAATCGTGCTCATCCTGCACATTTATTTAAAGAAATCGATCATTTTGGCTGGCAATGATTTTTTCAAAATTTACAGATTTTGGTATATATTTCTGAAAAATGGCAAGTTGGACCCGACGGGGGTTGCCTACGTATCTCACTTCCGGTGAGAATCAAACTCGCGTAGTTCGGTCCGTCAAGACAAACTATTTCTTTTATTGACCGACAAAACACACTTTGTTAAGAAATACATTTTCCTTTATTGACCGAAAAAGAAAACACATTTTGTCAAAAAACACATTTTCTTTTATTGACCGACAAAAAAAAACACATTTTGTTAAGAAACCCATTGTCGTCAAAGTCAACCTTCCGTTGTCTCTTGTTAACAAACTATTGGTTTTGTTGGTAAGACCCATTTTTGTGTTTTCTGAAAATATCTATTTACCCACACTGTTTCCCTTTTTTTTTTTTCTCTCGTTTCTCCTCAGTATTTAAAAGCCGGTCAGCATGCAAGTTCGAATAAATGCTTGAAACAAACATGGCATGGCAAGATGGTCTTTCATTTCAGGTTGCCTGTCCTAGACGGACCCAACCCCTGTGTTGAGTCCCCTAAGTCAAATGCAACATGATGCAAATAAGCGTTCCTACTAGGGGTCCGGCATGAAGTTACGTTATTCTAAGTTTAAAAACCTGGGTATGTGTTCTAGACTGTGTATCCGAGCGGACAACTCGAGTTGAGGAAGGAGCTCCTTTCCGGGAACCAAAAGGCCAACCGGCTTAGAAACTTTCCGAGCCTCTTCATTATTTCGGGTATGACACTAACAGAATAGGGAGTCTCAACCAGTGAGCACATCCCCGGGGGCGAGAAGTGAAGGGTTTGCGGCACAGTTTTATATACAGTTCACGTAATATCAAAGCGGTAAACATATAACAGTTTGTATGTACAGTGCAGCTAGTATCAAAGCGGTAGACATGTAGCACGTTAATTAAACATGTAATAGAATCAGATATAGACAAAATAACAATTTAAATGAGCTCGAGTTCTTAAACCCTGAACCGAAGTTCTGGGTTCCGTCCCCAGCAGAGTCGCCAGAGCTGTCACACCTCCTTTTTCCGCACCCGCGAGGGAGCGAGGGAGTTTTTCCAATTAAAGGACAATCGAAACGGGATTTATTTAATTAATTCAGAGTCGCCACTTGGAAAAATAATGGTGTCCCAAGTCACCGATTTAATCCCGAACCGAGGAAATTTTATGACTCTATAATGTAGTCTGCGAAACTAGAAATCTGGATAAGGAATTCTGTTAACCCGGGAGAAGGTGTTAGGCACTCCCGGATTCCGTGGTTTTAGCACGGTCGCTCAATTGCAATTTTTGTTTCTATCTGGTCCTTTTATATATTTTTACTATGTGATTTTAATGCTCCGCTCTTATTTTTAGAAGAATTGCGACGTTACGAAAACACATTTCGAGCCGCACCGTAACCGGTACGCCTGCGACTCTAATGTATTTCAGTTCCGCCGAGAGTAAGATTTGGGTCACATAAATGCACACCCGTATTCAGGAAAGTAATTTTTATTTCAAGTCGTGCCTAACGAGTCTATCGTCTATTTACTTTGGGAAAAGGACCGTGAAATTCACTAGACGGTCCTTCCAAGTCTAAGTTTTCATGACAATTATTCGAGGGCCCCACAATGGTGTATTTTTGGCGAGGCTCGTCTCGTTTATTTTAAAAGGGCAATCCTAAAGTGACTACATTTTTCTACTAAGTTCGTCTCTAAATAAAAGAGAAAAGGTCCTAATTTATTGCATGTTTATGAGCTCGGACCTCCTATTAGTTATTAAATCAATGTGAACGGAAATTGCACTCGAGCTTGCATAAGGGAAATTATTTTATGCCTTATTCTACAAGCGAATAATGCTAAAACTAAAATTATAAATAGCATACGAATTTGACAAAACATCAGAACAAACTAACCATCCTCTAATTAAACCAACCGTATTAGATGAATTGAGCCAATGGAGTTAACTATGTGTAATACGAAAGTCATTTTGAACTTTATGCTAACGTTCATCACTAATATTAGTTACTAATTTTATTCAAATTTCTATTTAAAGCGATGTCATTTACTCAAGTGACCTAGCAAATTCCGACAAAATCATTCACATTAGTTGATCTACAAACGCTCATTAGCGGATTATTTTAGTCTACCTTCATTAACTACTAACACTGCTTATTTTGAGATTTAATCTAAATGGTCATGTCTTACTAGAACCTGCTTTCATGCCCTCAACTAATGAAATGCTCTCACAATAGGATATCAGTGAATCCTTTCTAAATTTTTACCTGCTAGGCTTAATTGAAATCCAAATCTATTAACAATCATCCTAATAGTCTCAAATATTTGATAGTGCTCGAGTATCAGCAATGTTTTCAAAAGTTCAAATTCATACAATCCGATATAATTACACAAAAAGGACTGTTAACAATCTAAAGTATTAACAGCTGAACTACTTCGTCTCATCATCCGAAAGAACACAAAAAAATGAAAACAGGCTTAAACTTCACATTCTTCATGCATTCATCTCACATCTTCAGTTTGGGACTATTGAATTATAGAGGTGTACCTGGGATAAGAAAAGGAACAAATGGATGAATGAAGAGCAGTATCTCAGCAGTGACACAAGACCAGTGACAATCAAAGCCACAGTAGCACAGCAACAACAACAAACAGAAGAACAACAATAACCAGTGGCCAGTCAACACAGCAACAGCACTGGCAATACCCAAAAGATAGAATACAACAAAAACCAAGATGCAATCAACAGCAACAGAAGAACACCCCAGTGAAGCAAACCAAAGCAGTAGCCTGAGAACTAAGAACCACAGCAGAGACAACCACAAACGAAACAGTAACAAAACCCAATGGAACAGTAACTTTCAGTCTACACCTCCCAACTCTCTCTATCTATATTCTGGTGTGTGTATACTGTGAACCCTCACTGTGTATTTCAATGTCTGCCTATGTATCTCCTCAATGTTTCAGACCACCTTTAAGAGTCTATCTCCCTCCTGTTTTATAGCTAAGACAGACCCCTTGTCCCTTAAACTAATCCCCTCTCCCATCTTTGCCCATATTATTCTCTTTTACTTCCACTACTCCCTGTCTAGGCATGGGTTTGTTACTTAACATCAGTAGCAGGGGACAACTAGTGGGCTGCTCTGCTGTGGCAGTAAACCCCACTGATATTAGATTAATGATATTTAACTAACCACTTGATAGACCCCTTAAGTTTAACTAATTAAGAACCCTGCCATTCTAGGTCTGCTCAAACCTAAGCTGATTAAACTATCTGCTAATCGACACACGGTTGTAACCTACTCTTGGTCAAAATTCAAAGCAGTGATTCAAACAGCATTGAAGCACTATGACTCCGGAAATGAAGTTCAAGTGAAAAACTATACAGAACAAAAGAGTGACATGTAAGCAATTTGGTTCAAATAGAGAATTAGATTCACCACAGGTTCACTTCAATCACAGCGGGAAGAATAGGAAGAAACAATACTACTGGCACGATCCAAACTACTATTCGAGTCATTCTAGTATCCAAGCATGAACATTAATGGACGACACTCATTTAATTGATTACACAGGCAATAACATTCAGCAATCAACAACAAACAATAAGAATAAATGGTTCATCCAGTGATTCGAATTGTATTTGCTAAAACTGGAAACTTATAAACTAATAAGTTACACGGCTTATAACACACACTCGACCACGAATAGAAACCAACTCGGCCAAATAAAAAGCCAGATGGAGAAAGTGAACAACAATGAGCAAAAGTTTGAACACAAAATTAATATAGTAAACCCAAGCAAACAAGAAGCCAAAGGAACAAATAAAGAAAGAAAGCATACCTCCAAGACGGAATTAAGAACTAGCCGAGCGAGGTTCGAACTGAGACTCGAGACCCATTGCCTTTGGGGGATACAACGGACTTTAATCGAGTGTTCCCGACTGAGAACACCCGACTAAAGTCGATTGAGGCCCCAATTGCTTCGCCTTTCGGACAGAACCCAGGCCTTTGTTTTTCTAGGGTTCTTGTGCTCAATTTAGGGTTCGAATGGTTCTAGTAAGATTCGAACAGAACCAAAGGTGTTTTGGGCACGAGAGACGTCAGGGGGTGCCGTGGTGTGAGTTTGGGGTGACTTGGGGTAAGTCCAGATTTTGCTCAACTCTTCGAATGGATATTCGACGCGATGGGGGATGATTCGAAGCAAACGGATCCGATATTTGGATTGGGGGTGGTCAGATGGTCACAGTGTGTTAGTTTGGTGACCGGCGGCGTTGTTGCCGCCGGGTTTCAGGTGGAGGGGAGCTATGGCGGCGGGTTTGAACCCTAGCTCTTGTCTCTGAGCTGAGAGAGACGAAGTGAGAGAGAGGGGGGGGTGTGGGAGTGACGCGGGGTAAAGGGTTTAGGGGTATTTGGGTGAATTAGGACTAGGGAATTAATCCGGGCCGTTGGATGAAGGAATCCAACGGCTCAGATCAAAAGGGCGACGGATCGGTTCGGGCATGGGGACGGGTCATGGGTTGGGGAGAGTTTATTTGAGTTGGGCTTGATTTGGGAATTGGATTAAATTAAACGTTTTGGGCTCGGATCTTTGGCCCAAATCCGATTTTCCTTTATTTCCTCTCATTTAATCTAACTCCTAATTTAAAAGAAAAATAAGATAATCAAACTAATACTAATTATACTAACAATCGTATCAATTAGACATAAACTACGCAATTAGGCACTTGGATGCTAAAATGTAAAAAAAATGAATTATATTTTGTGATTTTCATTTTTGTAAGATAAAATTAATTACTCTTCATTTTAAAGCTAGATGAGAAACGTAAGCACGACATATTTTTGTATTTTTATTAATTTAAACACCTATAATCACGCTCATACGAATTCAAACAAATACCAAAAGTAACACAAAAATTCACAAAATACTGTGGGAGTAATTCATGTTAGGCAAAAATCACGTGCTCACAACATGGGCTAATGTACATAATCTAAAACGACTCAACCGGTCATTTTGAACTCTTGCACCTTGATCACTAGTTCTCGGGCATGACTTGCCCTATGTTATGCATTATGACTGATATAGATCTTTGGTTTTGGTTTCAGGAAAATCGGGATGAATTTGAAAGAAGGATTTTAGTAGAAAGCCTTGAATTTGAAGCCTTTGGCACGCGATCGCGATGCACAGACTTTGGGCGACCAGTTTTTCCTTCTACGCGATCGCGTGGGCTCAACCGCGATCGCAGTGCTCAGCCTGACCATTCCACGTGATCGCATCATATTGACCGCGATTGCACTGCTTTCGAATCAAACCTTACGCGATCGGATTAAGGGCCTCGCGATCGCGATGAACAAAGCCTTCACCTTACGCGATCGCATCCCTCATATCGTGATCGCGAAGAACAAAACCCCTCAGCTCTCCGATACACTACGCGATCGCGTGGCCATTTACGCGATCGCGGAGAACAAATAACCTGCAATTTTATTGCAGCACTTCAGCAGTTCATTTTGGCACAAAATGGTCCGTTTGGACCCTCGGATTCATCCCGAGGCCCCCGGGACCCCAACGAAAACCACCAACCTACTACAAAACACGATACAAACTTGTTCCAATCATAAAAGCATGCCCTTAAACATGGAAATCATCGAATCCAAGCAAATTCAAGCCTAAGTTTCATTTTAACTTCCGAAACCAACATTCTACCAAAAACCCTACCAAACGACTTCCGAATGGCTTGAAAATTTGCAGGCATATCCAAAATCACCTAACGGAGCTACTGCAACTATCAGAATTCCATTCCGACTCCCAAATCAAAATCTCACCTACCGTTCGGATTTCGCCAAAATTCAATCTTAGCCATTTCAAGCCTAAAACTACACCGGACCTCCAAATTCAATTCTGATCGCTCTCTTAGGCCACAAATGACCTCCCGGAGCTGATCGAATCATCAGAATTCGATTCCGAGCTCTCTAACTCATAAGTCAACATCCAGTTGACTTTTCCCAACTATTCCTTCTTCTAAGAGACTATTTGTCTCATTTCTAACCAAACTAAATCCGAATTGACTCAAACTCGTCAAACATGCATATTAAAACATTAACAAGCATTTAAGGGGGATAACGCGGTGATAACTCACATTATGACGGGCCGGGTCATCACATTCTCCCCAACTTAAGCAAACGCTCGTCCTCGAGCAGACCAAGAGTTTTACTAGAAGTAACCCAATAGCTGAATGACCTTACCAAGCATATATTCGGGGTGATTCCACGTCACCCTATCTCACATAAGTCCGATACACACTATAGCTGGAATTTCATAGCCCATCCGAACTAGAGACCACATTGTACTTTCCGAAATCATATACCAGATCCTAATCCTATGCCTATACTTAGGATACACACGAACCAACTGTAATAGCCCATACTCGCCACTCCGGGTGAGATCACATGATGTATCAAATAACCTAAATCGCTCGAGATGATGGCCTCTGATCACAACAATTGCCCACGGTAACCAACTACTAACTGAAAACCCCTTTTTCATTAGTTGAAGTCTTATTCCAATACCTTCATATCATGCCCATGGCAGTTGAAACACGCGATATATCAAATCCATCTTCCAGGTTAGCCATTCGGGAATCCATTTCCCTTTTTAACTGATACCACAACAGATTTCGGAGCCAACCTCGATATTACCTTTCTAACGAGCTGAGATCAAATATGCTCGTACTCATTAATGACTCCAATGATCATTTCGATTATAACACACCACACTGGTGATATGACACCTCAACACCGGCCTAAGCCGCGACGAGCACAACACAGGCTCCAATAAGAAACGTCTGAACGTACTCAAATCATAACAACTGTCTCAAACAAAAGAGCTATAATTCAATTCATACCATCATAACACAGAACTGAGATCCCGTCTCATATCATAGAGTACCTGAATCCTCCTCGAAATGTCATAACATCACGTGGCCTTTCCACGACTCATGATTCTATCCAAACACTATTACTCATGGAGCACCTCAAGTCACCATACTCAAAACGGTCAGCCACACACATATCTAGGTCTGAACTCAAGCAATCAATCACACCAGCGGTGATACAATTGATATACGCTATCAAATCCTGAAAAGACACAACCGATGTGCTATTCCCCGAGCGATACCAATACGGACTATTCCTCGGAAGCTAGGAACTATTGCATACAAGGTAACATATAGGAAACTATATTTTCCACATCACACTCTTGCGGCGCGCAACCCGTTCCAATAACATACCTGGCGGCGTGCCACCCGATCTAGATGTTATACCTGTGGCGGCATGCCACCCGATCCCGATACTATACATATGGCGGCGTGCCACCTGATCCAGATGCTATACCTATGGCGGCGTGCCACCCGATCCACGCATAAATCTAACAAAAAGGAATGCACATCGAGTCAAGTTGCTCATTGCAACAAACATATATATAGCCTCAAGCTCGGCTACATGAAACGCATCCGACAAAGTTCCTCGATACCGGAACTGAATCAATAGTAGATACCTCTACATTGACATCCGCCACGAAGGCCCAACTGACAGAGCAATACCTACCAGTTGTCCGCTGGCCCTAGGGTACATCTACCCTGCTGGAGCATGATCTGATGCGCTCTGCCACGTAGTTGTGACATTTTTCTGACATAGTCCATATCACATTAGTCTAGACACCCTGACTTATGACAACCAATCTGCAATCATATATCATTATTCAAATTCATCATATCACGTAACGAGAGAGCCATAGGGCTTCCAATTTCCAATAATCGCTAAACGGTGTCGATACACACGATATACCACCACTGCGTATTCGGATTATGAGAACTTCTTGTCTCTAACACATTCGTAACACATGAATCACTATGCCTGATTCCACATTCCATCGTACGAATACATAACACACATCAAGCATCCTTTCATACCACTTAAGCAATTCAGAAATTTTCCTATGCCATCAACAACTCAAGCATCTCTGTCAATCCAACAAGAGAATGCCACAATATTACTATATATTATCAGTTTACATTACCTTGCCCTTTTGACCATATACTCTGCCAAATCACTAGAAAGATTGATTCTCAGATTATCTGCAGTTGCCCACGCTGCTCGAGAATTTTAATGACTTCCATATAATATGAACTGATCTTGAAGAACTTCCTGCGATTTTGAATTCGTTATCATTACTCTCCAATATAGATACATATAATCTCATCATTCACATAACATAACACAAGTCTTGATCCCTTCTAATGAGACCACAGTTTCTAGCCACATACACCATCTTAAGACACCTGACCGTTACAAGCAAAATCTTGAAAACCGCAAGACTATTCTCGGGCGTCATTCACCTTTATTCAGTTATAATTTAATTGTCTTATTGAACAGAACCACCCGTGCCTTGTTAGAACTCTAACATCGCAGAACATGATTACATACATGTACAATTATCTATCTTTCCTTTCTATGCACCGAACATTTTTTACCAACAGCAGTTCAAAATATCCTAGCATTTCTTCACATCTATGAAGCACCATAACATTTATCAGTCGGGACTCATACACAAGACCACACGGTCTAAGGCTCACAGGCCGCTGAATACTCTATGAGTATGTTTCCTATCGGTATGCGAAGCATGGAATGTGTAATGACTTTTATTCTATATGGGATCATGAAGGTCGTTGACTAGTTGGGTGCGTCGATGTTTGCGGCATAGGAGAGGGATAGAAATTTAATTGCAGCACTTCAGCAGTTCATTTTGGAACAAAATGGTCCGTTTGGACCCTCGAATTCATTCTGGGACCCCAACGAAAACCACCAACCTACTCCGAAACACGATACAAACTTTTTCCAATCATAAAAACACGCTTTTAAACATGAAAATCATCGAATCCAAGCGAATTCAAGCCTAAGTTTCATTTTAACTGGCTCGGAGCCATACATCAAAGCAATTTTTAGCCACTCATAGCATTCTTACTCAAATGATGACGGGCCGGGTCATCACAATTCTTCCTTGGCATTTGATCAAAATCAAGAAGAACTCTCAAATGATCAAAATGAGAAGATGATACTCATGTTGGAGACCATTCTTGAAAATGAGGAGAAGCAGAACTTTGCATTCGAGGAGTTGAAGCAATTATTGACTCAAAATAATGACAATATCCGTACTTTGAAAGATCAAATGCAAATATTGGTTGAGTCTCACTATACCCAAATTAAGAGTGTGGAAAGAGATCAAGAAAAGTCCATCTTCAAGGAAGAAAGTGAGCTTTACTTTGAGGAATCAAGAATTGAATATCCTCCAACCAACTCCATGCTTGTTAGTGATGCCGAGAAAATATGAAATTAGAGTCAACTAAAAAAATAGAAAATATGGTTGAAATGGTTCTAGTTCGGGAGAAAAAGAGAATGTCAAAATTCGGAAAAAAATTGAAATTTGGAGGTTTGATATCACATTCCAAACATTTTTCAATATTGGAATTGTATAGTGATATGGGAATTGAACTATACGAATCAATGAGGGATTGCAAGGAGGAAAGACAAAGGCCATATATCTTATAATTTAAGGGAACAAAAAGGCAAAATGACATTCCTCACATGAAAGCCAAGAAGTGCAAAATAAAAAAATTAATGCTTGGCTTGATCATCTACTTACCACCACCCATTGCTCGTGGTCACAAGCTTAATTCCAAGTTAGGTTCCCAACTCATATGGTTCCCAACTCATATCGTTAATATGTATCGTGCCACGATGTTAAATGTGGTGCTTGGTGAGAGGCAACCCATCATTTTCAAAAAAATTGGTTGTTTTTGAATTTTTCTTTTTAGAATAGCTTAGAATATTATTTTTGACTAGTCTGCCAAGTTTAAGATTTTTGGAGTTGAATTAAGGAGTTTGGGATATTGGAACGACCCAAAGTAGTAGCTGCCTAGAATTGGCATGTTGGACCCTGGTGTAACCGCACATGCGGACAAGTCACACAGGTGCGCTTCTGTAGAAGCGGGTTTCTAGGCGCAGATGTGTAGATTCCGCAAGTGCGATGAAATTCTTGCATAAGCATTTCTTTAACCGCAGATGCAAAAAATCAAGCAAGATTAATGAATTAATCCGTCATTTCATCTGGTATATTCTGACTTTTATCCTGAAATCTCAAAATTTCCTCTCCTCTCTCACGCTACTGTTGTTCATCACTTCTCACACTTGAGTTCTCAAACATAAACCACACGGGTATCATGTCTATTTTCTACTCCTCTCCTCTATTGTTATCTTTTTTTTTTCTTATCCATCTTTTCTTTTTCTTCTTTCTCATCTCATCTATTCTACAATCACGTTTTCAATTTTGTTTTATCACTGTAGTTTTAGGAGTAAGGGAAAATATTTGAGAATGTCTGTGTGTGCTGCTAATGAAGAAACAAAATGTTGGGAAATTTGAGTATCATGTTAAATTGAGAAAGCATATCATCATCTCTGGTTGTCATTTTTTGTACGAATTGCCAAAAGACAATTGTATGCTAAGTACCACAAAATCAATCTCAACAGATTCATGGGTTCATGTAGTGCACTAATTTAGAAGTCTTGAGTATAAATTAGGTGTTAAAAATTAGGCTACAAGTGAAAGTAGTCAAAAAAAAGTTTGGGCATTTGAACCCTCTAATGAACACCACAGAAGCGGAAAAAGTGCCGCAGATGCGGCCTCGAACATGTGTTGACTGTTCCACGGGTGCGAACTCTGGTGTGGTGGGCAAAACCGCAGAAGCGGAAACCACACCTGATATGGTCTTTTCGTAGGGGCGGAAATTGGACAAATTCTCCAATTCTAGTAGCTTTGCAACTGGAGGATCCTGGGCCCGTTCAACCTGATTCTTTGGCCTATTTGCCTTGTTTTAAATTCCTTAACTTGATTCTACTGTCCGACTAACATTGTTTTGATTTTTTGAAGGCACTTTGAGCTAAAATGGACCCGAACATGAACGAAAATGCTCCGGTTCATCATGAAATTGAGGAAGAGGCTGAGGAACAATTTGACAATTCACGCTTCATGTCTGATTGTCATTTCCGGTATTATGACAATCTTATCACAAAGAAGATCGAGCTTGAAAATAGGATCATCGAGGATAAATTGGTCGAGTTGCTCCCAAAATTCTATGGTCGTCTACAAACCTCTAGATGGTCATGCTTCATTCATACTCCGTGCAAAGCCAATAAGGAGTGGGTTCGTAAGTTTTACGCGAATCTTAAGTGTAAAAACTTTGCCGATCCACAACTCACCATAAGGGGTAAGATAATGAGTTTGGGACCGAGCAAATTAATGACATACTTGGGATTCCTAACTATCCACTCCAGCCAGTGTTAGAAAAAATCATTGTAACAATACGGACTGGACTGGCTTGTGTCTAAACACTATCCTGCAAGCATGCGAGCAAAATGGGCCAACAAGAGAAAGGGTTTGAAGTTGATTGACTTCACAGCTGAAGCTAAAATATGGCTCGACATCCTATGCAATAAGGTATCACCCTGTGGAAATGTCTCAGATGTATCATACACTAGTGTATCATACGGGAGCTGAGAGAGTATCTTTTAAACGATAACGTAGGGTTGATATTACCTTCGCTGATTACAGAATTGTACAGGCGGGTAGAGGTTAAAGTGTACAGCACCAATCATTGGTTATCGGCCGACAAACTTTCCATCCATTGAGAGTTACGGGCGAGGGTAGTGTAGTAAAGAGCAATAAAAGGAAAGTCACCACTATTGTTGCTGAACCAGAGTTATCCTCACATGCAGCTGTGCTTGAGGGACCATTTGGGGTGCTAAACTCCCGGCTTGCATCCATTCATGACTCAGTGTCACAACTCCCTAGTGGGCCTTCATCCTCCCAGCCTATGCCCACCTATTTCATTAGAGAAGAAATGACGACTTACCTAGATTCATAGAAAAAGCAAGTAGAGTCCCATAAGAAGATGGCAGCTACTATCAACCGACTCGAGACAGCCTATGGCAACTTGGCCAAGGCACATGCAGATCTGCAGTCAGACTTCCAAAAGTAGAAGGTGAAGAATAATAATAAGGTCATGTTTATGATCAAGAAATGGAGAGGCATCAAGGCCATCTTCAAATGGTGGCGGCCAAACAGGAAGATACCAGTTGAGGACGATGATGATAGTAAAGAGTATTCTTTCATGTCAAATGCTGCTAGTGATGATGTTGATGATATCGATGATCATGAGGATGCGAGTTCTTCAAGACAATGATTAGCCTTCCTCCCACAGCCTGCTAGTCTGATGCATACTCAGGGTGACCCTCAAACTACTTTTATTTTTATTTTGATATTATGTACTAAGGACACTGCAATGTTGTTAGTTGGGGTGACTTAGGGAGTACTCTTTGTTGATACATTGATACTTGACTTGTGCCCTTGCTGGTCTTATTTTGTTGTATGGATATTGTATGTCCTTGTCGGGCTTGTTTTGTTATTGCTTATCATGTGCTCTTGCCGAGCGGAGTTGTAAGTAGTCATATATGTGCAGATTATTCGCTTTTGTTGTTCTATGTTATTTTTCTTTCTTCATTTATTTATTATTTAGTAGTTTTTAGATTATGTTATTTTTGCTCCTTTAATATTAATTATTTTTGTTATTTATTTTCTTTAGTAGTTTTCATTATCTTATTTTTATTTCTTTAGTAGTATTTCCTTGGATTTTTTTATGCTAAGGTTTTTTTCGGAGGAATATTTTTGTGTTGAACCGGGTGACGTTTTCCTATGATGGATGGCATGACGACTTTCTTAAGGGAACTAGTCATGTTTTCTTATGTGGAGACTTTTGGAATAAAATTAGTCTCTTGTATGTGAAGTGTGAATTAAGAATATCCCTCCGAATTTTGGTTTTAAATTGAAAAAGCGAGTTACATGGAAAATAATAATTTTTGTGATAACTTTTTGGCTCTTTTGGTGACTCTTTGCTCACTAGTTGGCATGATATTTCTCTAGATGATCTTATGAAGAATAGTTCATGTGTCGTGTGTGTTAGTTTTTGTTATAAATAATTCTTGTGTTTATTTCTATCATCTGGAACTTGCCCGGTTGGTCTTTCAATAATAATGTTAGTTTTGTTTGATTGGAGGGATGACCTTAGGTATTCTTTGTGATCTTGAAAAATGCCTCTTTAGCTTTCAAGTCCACTATTGTATAAATATTATCACTAGATTTATCCCATTTGAGCCTTTAACCTTTTCTTTGGCCACCTCATTACAAACCTTTACCCTTTTATGAAATAATTTCCTCTTTTGAACTCGTCCCTCCTTGAATATTGAGAATGATGCTAAAAGCCTAAGTTGGGGGTGTTGGTGTCAAGTTAGAAACTGATAAGGTTGTACATTGAGGGTAGAAACATATACCTCAAAGTTGTTCATATGAAATTACTCAAGCTCCAAAAGAAAATAGTTATATATAAAAAGTAATTTTAAAAAATAGGTATATATAAATATGGAGTCTTGAAAAAATTAAAGAGGTACTTTAAGATGGTTCTATGTTCGTAACTAGATGCCAATAAGGGCTATGTGATTTAAAAAGAAGCAAATTGCAAAAAGAAAGACAAATGTGATGTGAGTAGTGTTCAAGAAGGGTGTAGTCATCTGTATCCCAAATGCTTATCTGATCCTTCCCTGAACCTACATTATAAGGTTAAAAAGTCCTTATGGGATCTCCAACCAAATGTTTTGGAATAGGCGACAAATTAAAATAAGGGCAAGCTCATGGCATGATGTTTTGTAATACTTGAAATTCTTTGTTGAGAGTGAGCGTCCTTGTGCATTTATCCCTTGTGTTATTATTGTAAATATGGTGATTTTGGGACTTTCTTTTTGTGAGGGCACGTGAGTTAGGATGGATTGGTGATATTGATGTATCCGAAAATGAGTAAATTGAGCATATGTAGTAGACTAGTGCTTTTGAGTCACTTCTTGAGGCTTACTATTGTCACTTGATTATTTTGAAACTCATTTGCATTTCTTGAAGTTGTTTTTAAATTAGGGAGTTATTTGGTTAAGACTCACATGCTTGAGGCTAATTATTAGTACCAACCAAATTCGTAATTATGGTGCTAAATTGGAGACTATGATCTTGAGGACAAGTAAAAGCTTTAAGTTGGGGATGTTGATGAGTAGTGATTTTACCACTTATTCTAGTCTTTTTTACTTTAGTTTTTATGTCCTTGAATTATAATATGAGGTCGTTTATGGTGTGTATTGTTAAATTTTCAGGTAAATGATGCCATGAAGATAGTTGAATTCAATTGAAGTGGAATTGAGCAAAAGAAGGTTGAAATGCAAAGCTCTTCAGTGATTCCGCATATGCGGAAGACTGGTCGCAGAAGCGACATTGCATCTGCAAGGAAATGCTCTGCATCTGTGAAATTGAGCTGCCTTGTTTGGGATCACATCTGCGAGACAAGAAACCGCTTTTGCGGTTGCTCATCTATGCTTGCAAGTTTGCATCTGCGGAGCCAGATCTTCCCTTCAATATTTGCATCTACGATATGTGATCCGTATCTTCGGAGTCGTACCTGCGAGTATTCTTCCGCAGGTGCGGTCAACGGGCTTCAGACCTGGGCAAGAATGATATTTTATATTTTCTCAACTCCAACCTCACAATTACACGACCTAGAAAAATTTTGGACAACTTTGGCTTAATTTCAGTCCTAAGACTAGAGAGAACAAGTTTGGAAGCTAAGGTTCTTGCACACACATTTGGATCTTGAAGATTTAAAGATTTTGGTTGAGAATTTCTTACTCATTTATGCTCATTTATTCATTTTCCTGCTCTATATTGTATATCTAAGTGTGTAGTATTTATTCCAACACTTGAATTTTATTTATGAAAATATTCATGTTTAAAGTATAGATTAAATATCTCGTTGTGCTTATATATTGAATGATGAGTTATTGTTTCTTTAATTATTCTTGTTATTTAATATTTCCAAAGGGATTAGATAACCCTAGGACTCGCCCATTAATTTTGAAAAAGATTATTTCGGGTTGGGAAAGATTAATTAACAAGAACTTGAGGCTTTAACCCTCACTTTATAGATTCTACCTAAGGATAGGATTGAATTACTTGTAGTCATATACGTGTGCTCTTAATCTCTTAATTATTTTAGGGATAATTCAATTAAGAAGTCTTGTTAGTCTTTGGAACAAGCTAATATAGAATTATTACCCGGGGCTAATTAATATAAACTCGCTCATATTTGTTAAATCGTGAAATACATTAGATCGTTACTTGAGTGTAGTTCCCAATGCATCCATACTTGTAGCCATTGATCATTTTACTCGCTTTCTAGGTTAGTTTACTTTTTGTATTTAGCTATAAATATTTTCTCAAATCAATTCTAAGTGTTTGGCATTGCATAAGAAGCGATAATTCTCTTACATTCCTAATCGCCTACATATTGTTCTCTGTGGGATTCGATGCCCGACTCATAGTTGGATAAATTATACTGCATGCGACCGTGTCCATTTACTTTTTAGTAGTGGATTTGGATGTCATTATCGGTCAAGATTGAGGCCAATGGCTTCGACACCAAACGATACATACATCGAGCAAAATCAGAGATAGCACAATAACAGAAAGACGCGATATCTGCAATTGGCTGAAGATCATGGCGGAAACATCGGAACAGATCAAATCAAGGGTGGATGTTTAGACTAATCATGGAATTTATTTCCGTAATTAGAATTGTACCATAGATATGATTCCTCAACTATATAAAGAGGGTTCTAATCATTTTGTAACCATCATATATATTCACGCATATCAAAGAAATACAACACTTTCTATCTAGCTTATATTATTGTTCATCATCCTCCGTATTTCTTAGTTATTTGAGTACCGACCAGTTCGAGGGCATTCTTACTCGAGGGCTGGATTACGTTTCAATACTGATTTGTTTTGTCTCACTGTTAATTTCTATTACTAATCCTCATATTAGGTGAAATCATATATCCTTAAAATCACATCATAAATTTAATTGTTATCCATTTTTTAGAGTAAATAATCTGCTATGGCATTGGCCCCTTTTTTGGAAATACCATTTCACATATTTAAATTAAATGACATTGTATTTCATTTTGTTTTTTTTCAGAAATAATTGTAAATCCAAGAAAGGACAGATAGATTTAAAGGAATAGTTTTATTTTCTTCTATAACTTTGTATTTCGTCTCCACGTGTTGAGATAAAGATATAGTGAAATGAATAGTATTGCTAGTTATGAGCATGTGATTTTTGCCCTACATGAGAATTACTCCCAAAAATTCAAAATAAAATCGTTTTTGTATCGTTGTAATATCTGGGGATTTTTGTGTTAATTTTTTTATTATTTGTATTCTCTGTGTGTGCATGTTTGTTTGTTTAAATTAAGAAAAATACAAAATATATTATGTTTGCACTCTTAGGATTTAATTTACAATTGAAAGTAATCAAGTTTATTTGAAAAATATAGAAAATCACAAAAAATATGTATTTTTGCGTTTTAAATATTTAATGTCCCAATTGTTGATTTTAGTTTAATTTAATTATAATAAGAACCTAATTAGTACTCTTATCAACTAATTTGATTTTTGTAATGTATCTTAGAGTTTTGGGTTTTTAATAAATTAGGAATTGAAATTAAAATAAAAGAAAA
>JASVEL010005507.1:0-63299 GCA_032618575.1 Nicotiana noctiflora
GGCATTTTTATACCTTAGCTTGGGTTGTTGTTGATAAAGAGACCAAAGTGACATGGAGTTGATTCTTAAGGCTGCTACAACATTCATTGGACCTCAAAAGTGGAGAAGAGATTATATTTATTTCGGATATGCAAAAGGTATAACTTTACTGTTTTATTTAGTAAACTTTTGCCTATATTCTTCACTTGCATCTTATTACTGTTTTGTTGCATCTCATTAGTTCATAACTGTAACATCTCATTACTATTTTGTTGCATCTCATTAGTTCATAACTGTTGTATTTCATTACTGTTCTATAGCATCTCATTAGTTTCATTACTGTTGCATTTAATTACAGTTTCATTACTGCATTTAATTGGTTTGTTCCACTGTTGCATTACTGGAGATGTTCAATTTTTGATGCATTTCTTTACTATTTTTATATTTTAAGGATTTGATTGATTCAATCCACTTGGTTCTTCCTGAGGTACACCATAGATATTGTGTAAGGCACATAGAGACAAATTGGTGCAAAAAATAGAGACATGGGGAATATAAGAAGTACTTATGGTGGGCTGCATGGAGCACATATAAGGAAGATTTTAAAGACCAATGGTTCTTCTCTGAGAAGAAGTACTGCTCTGCGACATTAATGAAGATGAGAGAAATAGAGTCGAGCAAAGGAGAAAGAAAGAGGCAAAGATGAGGAATTTGAGCTTGAACCCTAGGTTTATTCGACTGAGATTGTTTTTAGATGGAGAGGTTATAAAATGGGGCGGGTTATTATGTGGGGCGGGTTGTAATAGTCTAGTTGGCAATTTATTAGTTAGTTGAAATATTATTAAGAGGGACCCGGTTGCCACGTAGGAGCTCCGTTAGATTTGGGTACTATTTCTCCTACTTTAATAACGACATGTATTGTTTTAGCCCGAAAGTAAAACGAGGTATTATCGTGGATAAATTTCAATAGTAGAGGTACTTTTTTGGACTTTTTTCCAAATTTGTTAGATTTAGGTACAAATTTATCAACTTTAGTAACGGTAGGGACAATTTTGCATACTTTGTTAACGGTAGGGACAATTTTAGCCGTAAAGTAGAACGGGGTACTAACGTGACTAATTTTCGATAGTAGGGATATAATTTTGGCCCTTTTCCCTATAATAATAGCAAAAGTGAAAAATCCCAGTATGCATGGTACATAGTACTCTTTTAAATAGTATAAAAAGTTTGAAACAAAACTAGTTACTCGGACGTTGGAAATAAACCAAAACCATCAAACCGTTGTCCAAACTCAAGCCTTGAAATGCCTATAAATATCCATTCTTATTGCACTCACAAATTAACTCAATCTTGCAAAGCAAAAATATCACTTTCCTATCTTCATCTTCAGTTGAAAGTTTTTCAAATACAAACTAAAATGGCAAATAATGTGAGTTTGGCTTCAGTGGACCAAAAATTAGCCATGGCTAAGCGTTGCTCTCATGGTACTTTTGTCTTTCTTGGCTTGTACCTCACCCCCACCCCCCCAAAAAAGAAAAAAAAAACCCCACCTTGATTTGTCATTATAACTTGATCAACTAATGAATGATATTTATTGTATATGCAGAAGGAGTAGTTGCAGGAGCAAAGGCAGCAGTCATTGCAACAGTTGCGACTGCCATTCCAACAGTAAGCTACGCTATCTATTTCTATATTTTTCGAGATTTAGGTTGTGTTTTGTCCGATAGAGTATTAAAGACTGATAATAATGTCTAAGAGTCGTTAAAGTTGTGAGATAATTGTGAAAGAAAATGACTCCCGTCCAAAAGTGAATCATCTTCATGCATTTGGTGGAACATGTTAACCAACTACCAGAAAATGAAATGAGTTAAAGTATTTTTTAGAAAACAAAAATGGGAGCCCCATACATTAAACTCGCGCTATGCACGGGGTCCGAGGAAGGGCTGGACTATAGGCGTCTACTGTACGCGGCCTTAGTTTGCATTTCTGCTAGAGGCTATTTTCACAGCTCAAACCCGTGACATCCTGATTACATAGCAGCAACTTTACCAGTTGCGTCAAGATTTCCCTTTATTTCTTACAGAACATTTTCTGGAAAAATAATTTCATTGTACCAAATATACAAATATATACTTGTGTTCTGATGCTTCACATTTTGATGAAATATTTTGCAGTTGGCTTGTGGGAAGATGTCACCTTGGGCAAGAGCAAATCTCAATCCAACTGCTAAAGCACTCATTGTATCCACAGCTGCTGGAATGGCATATTTTATTGTAGCAGACAAGACTATTCTTGCAAGTGCTAGGCAAAACTCCTTCAAACAGGGCTAAGGCTCAATCTCTGACAATCAATTGAATCACTAAACTCTTCAAGTATTGTAGCACTAAGTTTTATTCTGATATCAACATTACTGTAATCCCTGTTTAAGTACACAATTACGTGACTGATGAGAGAGGTTGGCTCAGTTGACAAGACACTTGTATGTCCAATCACTAGGTCAGAGGTTCGAGTCAGTGGGATAAGTTGAAGCCTCTATTGATCCCGGCAATAGTGCACCCCAAAAAAATGTCATTCCGTCTATGTATTACCAGCATCACTATCTATTATTGTGAATATAATAAAGTTGGCTTTTCTCTGACAATGCATTAGCTTCTTTTCTTAAACTTGATAACCTTGATCAGATGAAATAACCTGGTTTTGATGCCTTCTGCAATCCGTGAATCATTTAATGCCACCTGCAACAGTATCTTCTTCGTGAACATTTCAAGATTACAGTATATGCTTTGTAAAGCTTACCTACCACTGTTGCAGTATTTGAAACTGTCAAGGGAATTTACAGAGAATAATATACAAAATTTATGTCCATCGCTCCATCTTAATGATCGACATTTTGGATAATCTGCAACACCAAGTTATTTTCTCAGCTATAGAAGTAGTATCTTTATCGGATATTGTTATTTGCTTCTCTCAAATACATGAGAGCATATACTGAGCCATCACTTGCTTGATCTTTATCAGTTCACCAGTAGTCCATGCATGAGCAAAATCCGTCCTTGAAATGGTGAAATCGGTTCCTATCTCTTGCAATGATCTCTCTATTAAATATCTTAGATATTAGCTTCGTGGCTTCATGACAATTGCCACACACCCTAAGATTCTTAACAATCCTGAGAGTTGTCCCTGGTTTGGTACTGATTAATCCAAAGGCAATCGCCAACTTCTCGCTATGTTCACTTAGCTTCCCCTCCTTCCACTCCTCATCCATTTCATAATGTACCTCAGATGTATCTGGAACATGGCCAGCCATTTCCAAAAGTCTATCAACTTCATCCAACATTTTATAAATCTCGCTGCTTTGTCGATGTTTTCTGTCACTAACAAGAAACTCATGGACTACTCTATCAATCTCAATGGAGGTACAGCCGGGAACTTTCTTCATTCCTTTATCATTTAAAAAGGTTCTTATCAATGCTACTTTGTCCCATTCTCCAGCACCTGCATAAATGTTGGATAAGAGCACGTACGCCCCAGGATTCTCAGGTTCCAGTTCAAATAGGTTCTTGGCAGCATATTCGCCTAACTCAAGATTCTTGTGGATTCTACAAGCTCCTAGCAAGGAACCCCATATTGCACCATCAGGTTTCATGTCCATGCTTTCTATCATGGCCATTGCTTCATCGAATTTCCCTGCTCGTCCTAGAAGGTCAATCATACATCCATAATGTTGCAACTTTGGAGTGTAGTTGTAGCTTTGGATCATGGTATTAAAATATTCCTGACCAAGATCCACTAAACCAGCATGACTACACGCTGTTAAAATGCTGACGAATGTTATATCATCTGGCTTCATTCCTTCCTTTGTCATTTTCCGGAAAAGCTCCAGTGCTTCATATGCATCCCCATGCATTGCTAGCCCTGAGATCATCACATTATATGAAGCTAAAGTTTTAGTTTTCATTCCCTGAAAGACTTGTTTTGCAGCTGCAATGGCTCCACATTTTGCATACATATTTATCAGACTAGTCCAAAGAGAAGTGTTTTGTAAGTGTTGACAATGCTTGTTAATATAAGCATGTATCCACTTGCCAAGATCTAGAGCACCAAAATGTCCACAAGCCGGAAGGATACTCAACAAAGTAACATCATTAGGCGCCATATTTGCCTGCTGCATTCGATGAAAAATAGCCAACGCTTCTCTATAATTGCCAGTATGTGTATAACCCCCAATCATAACATTCCATGATACAAGATCTTTCTCCTCTAGACCCTCGAATAAGTCCCTTGCACTATCAAGATTGCCACATTTTGCATACATATCAATAAGGGCATTCACAAGACGAATATTTGAACCAAGACCATGATCTTCAATCCACGACCGCACACGACTCCCCAATTTAAGTTCACCTGCACGAGCACAAGCAGAGAGAACACTCAACAATGTGCTCACTGAAGGTGTCACATCCACTTTTCTCATCTCCTCAAACAACATTAACGCCTCCTCAAACCGACCCATCTGAGTATACCCTGAAATCATCGCATTCCACGAAACAACATCTCTTACAGGCATTTCATCAAACAGCTGACGAGCATCATGCACACGGCCCTTCAATGCATATCCATTAATCAATGCTGTGAAAGACACAGCATCTCTTTCAGAACTTTTATCAAACACCAATCTAGCATCATCCAATTCACCATTTTGGGCATACATATTAATAAGTGAAGCATGTACATAAACATCAGTCATCAACCCAAGCTTAAAAACATGCCCATGTATCGTTTTCCCCATCTGGGTATCCATAATTTTAGCACAAGATTTAAAAACAAATGGAAATGTATAAGAATTCGGCTGATTACCCGAAAAGAGCAATTTTTCATAAAATTCAATAGCTAAATTTGGATTTTCACTCAATGAGTATCCCCTAATTATCATGTTAAACATAACGTGATTAGGGTTTTCAGTAGTGTTAAAGATTGATAAAGCATATGGCAAGTCAGTATTAGGATTAACTGCACAAAATTCAATTAGTTTGCTTAGTGCAAATTGGGTATTGTGTAAACCAAATTTAATGAACTGAGAATGCACTTTTTTGAGGTCCTCCATGTTTTTGCATTTTGATAAAAGAGCAAAGGATGGGTGGGTTTGGAGTAGTTTGTAAGGGGGATCTGAGCTTGGGAGGAAGTGGAGAGTAGTTAAAGGTACAGTTGAAGGGTGGGAGAAAACGAGTGTCATTGTTTTGTGTTGTAATTTTGATACTCACAAGCTAAGTTGATCTCACAGAAAAAAGGGGATAAAGGTCCAATTTTGAAAATTATCTGGTCCATTTTACCTATTGTAGCATGTAGTGTTTCTTTTTTTTCAAGATTATGAATGTATCTTTTGCACGTCCGTGTGTATTACAACAACAGAACCAACATATTTCCACATATGGAGTTTTGGGGAGTATAGTATATACGCAGACCTTACCTATATCTTGAAGGTAAAAGGACAGCCCAGTGCACTAAGCTCCCGCTATGCGCGGGGTCCGGGGAAGGGCCGGACCACAAGGGTCTATAGTATGCAGCCTTACCCTACATTTCTGCAAGAGGCTGTTTCCACGGCTTGAACCCGTGACCTCCAGGCCACATGGCAGCAACTTTATATCTTGAAGGTAGTGGGAATGTTTTGTGATAGACCCGCAACTCAGAAAAAAATGACAAAAAAGGAGTACTTAAACTCGAAGTGAAATTTGGCCCGAAAATATCTATTACAGTAGCGCTAAATACAGAGTGTTCATTACTCAAATGGTCACTGAACTATCTCAAATTATATCCTAAAGTCACTTATCTTTCGTTTGTAACAAGAAGTCACTGAACTATGCCTAGTCACTCAACTAGACTTTTCAAATTTTGAATTACCAAATACCTATTTTACCCTCTAAATTATAAGCATTTATCTTCTTTTTATTGTTTTTAAACTTTTTAATATTATAATTTTTTTCCTTTTAATTTATATTATGGACTTACCTATAGAATAAATAATATTAATAAATAAATATTATTCACAAATTAAAAAAAATATTTAAGAATATATAATGTTGGAATAATAAAATAATGAGCATAGTACAAAAATTAATTAGAATAATTCGTCAGTAATAATAATTTCAGCATTAACAACAAAAAACCAAAAGTTTATTTACACAATTCAGAATGAAAGAAAATAAAGGTTGTAAAATATATATTCCATGCAAGTAATATAAAAATAATTATTAAATAAAGATATTTTATAATATACATTATATTCTTGAAAAATTATGCTGCATAGTTCAGTGACTTTGTTGTTACAAACGAAATATAAGCGACTTTAGGAGATAATTTGAGATAGTTCAGTGATCATTTGAGTAATAACTCGCCAAATACATGTCATGCCTTCATAAATTTTGGCGTTCTTGTTTAATACAAGTTAAGTTGATATCTTAGGAAAAGGAGATAAAGGTCCCATTTTGAAATGATTCAAGTTCTATGCATTACCAGTGTAAAGGTAGTTGTACAATTAAGTGATAACTTTATTTAATAGCATTGATTAGTAGTCGAGAATAAATGGTAAGTAATATGCTATTACAATATGAAAGGTTAAATAACAGTGTAAAAAGTTCATTATTCTGGAGGGGTGAGACTAGGGGGTTGCTACAACTTGTGTTCAATACATTGTCCCAAAAATGGATGTTTTTGAGTGCGAACATTATGGGAATTTGTTTATTTGGCTCACAAGAATATTGATGCAGGTGTTTTAAGAATATATTCTGTTTTTTACAAGCTGCAGCCTTTTGCAATTGGCTCAAAAGTAGTTCTGCTACTCACTATTGGTCTGTGACAAAGTATTTGACTACAAATTTGTTATGTTATCCAGGTTCAGTATGACAGTATGGGCAGTGGAGGTATAACTACCAATGGAACTATATTTCCAACAGGCTAATGTTGACCTTTTGCTTTTGGAATAACTGGTATGGCTTTTGCTACAAAATTATTGTGCCAAAATATATTACTTGTCACTTTTAACATGTTTTACTGGATGATGAGCTTTATCCATATTTGTTGAAGAGGTGTTGCAATTTGTAAGTTGAATTATGAAAACCAGGAAAGAAGATGGATTTTACAATACTTTGTTTATGTATTCTAGATATCCTTGCTAATCATTCATCAAATGATGTTTTCAAGTCTTAATCTATAGAGGGGGAAGGGGAGCCTTGGCGTAATTGGTAAAGTTAATGTCATGTGACTAGGAGGTCACAGGTTCGAGCCATGCAAATAACCTCTTGTAGAAATGCAGGGTAAGACTGCGTACAATAGATCCTCATGGTCCGGCCCTTTCCTGGACCCAGCACATAGCGGGAATTTATTGCATAGGGCTGCCTTTTTTAATGGGTTGGGGTTGGGGTGGGGGGATAAACCATAAAAGCCTTTGCAAAAGGATTAGATTAGTTTTCTGACAAGTTAAAAACCTTGATATCTAGACGGGCGTAAACGTATTCTCTTTCATGTTGTGGTAGAAACATAAGCTGAATGGACATAGATGATCAGAGTCGGATCCAGAATCTATCTTACTGCCGATCTCCAATTATACTTTGGAAGTTGTGAGTTCGGATTTACCAGCTGTTGATGTAGCATATATATCTATGTTCTGTGTCGAAAATACAGAGTTCAGATGAACCATTTTCCCAAGGCTGCATCTGCTTCTCTTAAGATGATAGAAGGGCATGTAGGAGAGATTTATGGGTTGACTTTTGAGATAAATGAGGCAACTGAAATAGTTAATAGTTGAGACTAGAATGAGAATTTTCCAAAGAATAATTAGCTGGAGTCTTGCCACCTATAACTATAACTATGATTGTGGAGTATCTGTGAGAAGTCAGAAGATAAAAGCGCCTGGCACCAGAGGCGGATGGAGTATATAGTCAATGCGCTGAACCTCCCAATATTTTCGGCAAAAAGCATAGATACATATGTCAAATATCACTAACATTTCAACAAACATTAAATTCTAAACCCGTAATTTCAAATGTGTAATCTTGGATCCATCGCTGTTTGGCGTCCTGATATCTCTGCAGCTGTGGCTACCTGCTGCTACATTGCTTGAGAGTTGATCAGCAATTTTGTATTTTGAAATGGTGCTTTGATCCAGCAACCCAATCATTGGACACAATAACAAAAAATATCAAACTGAAGTCATTTCGATATGGTTTATTTCAATGCTGAAGACCAATAAGAAAACAGGCCATAGTGGGGGCACTACAAGGGCTATCCAAAATGATTTTCTGGCTTTTTTCCGATTCCATTTTTACCACTACCAGTGAATTTACTTAGAATCAATATCAGTTAATCTTTAGGACCCTTTATTCTGATGAGATATATGAGTATCAACTCACTTGTCAAACTGAGATCTTGCTAAAAGTAGTGGAGAACCCCGGTTAAGACCGTTCTATGTGTTCGTTTGGCTATAATGAACACACCTATAGAGGGCATCTACAATCATTCTTCTTGATTTTATGGTCACAATCATCAATGTTGTTAATATACGATGAGTTATCCTCCCCCCCCCCCCTCCCTTTTTCAAATAAGTCATTTGTACAGATCACAAGAATATATCTTAATTAAGCACTATTATCAAAAGTAGCTCTAGCTAAAACTTACCTTGTGACAGCACAATAAGAATATGCAAAATTCAAAAGCAACGGCTATTTTGATCATTACTATTAGGATATAGATTCTGGCAAGTATTATTGAGGAGGATTGGACCCCTTTACAGAATGGTCACATATTATATAGAATAAAAGATGGAGCTTTGTCTGATGTTTTCTTATCCAGAATATGCATCTTGTCTGGTTAAAAAATGGTGATTAGGATTCCTCCTTATCAAATCCTATGTGAACACGCGAGCTTCTGTGCTTAGGTGGAATCATCTATGGTTGCCATGTCAGCATTTGTGGCCCCGATAATTGGTCAAGTGGCTTCAACTCATTGTCAATCTCACATTAATATTGTATTTATCCCCATAAGAACACCATATTATGTGTTTGTATGGGAGGCCTGGATTTTTTTGTGTGACTCATCAAGACAATACGTTTAGTATTCACTCATTTGTTGACAGTTATAGCTGTGAGGACAATTTGTCAATTCTTGGATCATTGATTGAGTTAGAACCTTAGATGAAATTATTCTAACATAAACGCATAATCAACTGTCTCTTTAGTAAGGGAATTCAGATATTAGCATTTTCCTTTTATGGCTTTTGAACCAAGTCAAGTTATAACCTTACACAGTTACACTTCTTTTCCTTTTCTTTAAGCGAGAGATCAGTACATTTATTGTTGCCAAAGATGGTTAGCCTTTTGACTTTTCATATAAACAATTGCAGGGCTTCATGGTCATAAAGTTGAAATCTTGTGCCATGCATCATATTCAGAATCTTCAGAGAATACTGATTTCTTTATTGATGAAAAACAAAGGTAAACGTCATGTGATCGTTTTCCTTAAATACATTGTTTAAGGTACCTGTCAAGAAAGAGGTATTTCTCTTAAAATTGGTGTATTGAATAATGTCAGGAATAATGCAACTCTCACGTTTTGTTCTGAACTCATGTATCTGCACCTTAGTGTGCCAATAAAAGGCTTTCAAATTCTTGGCAATCTATTTGGTGAAACTAAGGACTGGTCTGATAATATCGATACTACTCATTGTTTTACAAATGGAGGAAAAGCTAGATGTGTGATTAAGAGCTCTAAAACTGGTATTATGTGAAATTAGACAAGTAAGCACAGATATGACTAAACAGGAGATGAAAAGAAGCCCACTTTTGAATTATTAAGAAGAATAATAACACAAGAATAGAATAATAGGACTTGAATTATGAGGGAATTGATTCCTTGGTGGTAAAATTGTTACAGTTTTTGCCCCTTTAGAACCTGGACCATTTTCCACCTTAACGACATTAGCCTTCGTGTCAGGCAGTTGCTTGCATCGGCAATGTGGATTACAAATTCTCATCTAAAGTGTAAGCGTGTGAATCCAAATCATCTCGAGGGTCCATTGATATTAGCAATCCCACACACGGTGAAATAATCCCACCTTTCACATAACATCTTCCCCTCATAACACCTACTAGAAGTGGATACAGAACAAAGAATAATATTTTTGAGGAGCTCTTTAATAATGGACCATCGAACAGGTAAGGAGGGGCAGTATTGGACTTCTGCAAGAATTAAATTGCTTCATGCATGAATATGACAGTTGATAACTTTAGAGAGCCATACCTCTACAGTCAACAAGGAAGGAAAGTAGGAGGTTTATCCAATAGTTTTTTTGGAAAATTTGCACTATCTTGTGGAATCCCATTTAAGGAAACTGCCTGAAGCTCACAGCAGATCAAAAAGGACACTTTGGGGCCCAGTAATGAGTTCTTCCAACTATATAAACCTCCCCAGACCATTCATCAAAATTACTACCTCCAGCAAACCATTTCTTGAGCTTCAAGTTTACGTCTAGTTGAGACGCTCATATCTTCACAAGGTGAGGCATCGATGATTTATTTTCCTTCTGTGTTTCATTTCATTATTTCAGCAAACCATTCATGATTTCCAGCTTCTGTACACACAAAAAAAGTACAGCCTTGAGTCCAAGTGTTTCAAAAAAATTAAGCCCTTCAATACAAGATTAATGTGCC
The DNA here is from genome assembly GCA_032618575.1 of Nicotiana noctiflora. Classification (NCBI taxonomy): domain Eukaryota; kingdom Viridiplantae; phylum Streptophyta; class Magnoliopsida; order Solanales; family Solanaceae; genus Nicotiana; species Nicotiana noctiflora. The sequence continues at coordinate 10,680 of JASVEL010005507.1, forward strand.
GCGAAATTTCTTCCTGGAATGAAATAATTGTTAATGTGTAAGCAATGCAGTTCTGGCATATAGACAGTATTTCAAGTGCAACTGATACCTTGTTAATTATAACCATTTTATAGAATGAGGTCTCAAAGATGGATAAACAATAATAAGATTTCTTGGTTGTTTTTTCATGCCTCTTACAAGTTACATTGGCATTTTCAGGTAGGCATAAAATGAGCAGTGGAGATTGGATGTGTGCTGCATGCCAACACATAAATTTCAAGAAAAGGGATGCATGTCAACGATGCAGCTGCCCTAAATATGCAACGCCGGCTGATGTTGCCATGTATGGACTAAACAAAACAGAAGTCTTAGCCGGAGACTGGTATTGCAGTGCCATGAACTGTGGTTCTCACAACTATGCGAGTCGAACAAACTGCTATAGATGTAGTGCCTTAAAAAGCGATTATTATGGTATCGGAGCAGGAATGATGGCATCAGCCGCTTATGGATATGATGCAAGTTCTGTTCCTGGTTGGAAGAGTGGTGATTGGATTTGCAGCAGGTTAGTTCACATTTACTTCAAAAACAACTACATCTCAATTCCAAACAAGTCAGCGCCGGCTACATGCAGTTGATATTTTTTTTTTTTGTTAATTTCATTTTTTTGTTCTTCACTGAAATGTCGCTCCTTTTAAGCTCATCTCTGTCCAATATCGCAACAACAATAACACACTATGCCTCAGTCCGAAACAAGTTGGAGTGGGCTATATGAATATTCACTAATCATGTCACAGCATTTAAACTTATTTCAAACAAATATTATGTGAGGGATCTAACTGAGGATCTTAACTGATATAACTGCCTTATTGTTTGACAGATTAGGATGTGGTGTGCATAACTATGCAAGCAGAGCAGAATGTTATAAATGCAAGACACCTAGGGATTTTGGTGAGCCTGATACTGTATAGTCGACATTTTACTTTCCAATACCATTATTAGTTACTAATATCTTGTTCATTTCTCTGTGTTTTCAGGAGTTGATCTGAGAGAAAGTAACCTATATTGAGGGAATGCGGCGACATGAAGTTATTACTGAAGATTTACCAGATCTCATAATCTTAAATGTCCCTTCTTATTTTCCTTTTAGTTTTTCTTTTCTTCCTTTCTTTAACAGTTTTTAGTAGCACTTCCTTGTAGTTAATTTCTCAAAGAAGGGTTTATAGTTCTAACTGCATCGTAACTGTGCAAAGTGTTCGATGAATGAAATCCCTTCAGATTTTGCATTCTCTCTGTCTTTCAAGTTTCAACAACTGTTTTTGTAGAGGTGGTTAGATGAATAATATTATTTAGCCTTACAATCACTATGGAAGACAGTGCTAGTAGGATCGAACCTTATACATGTACGAAAAGGACATAACAAAGTACATATATAAAGAACCAAACCTACTGACTCTAAATCCTAAATCCAGTGTTATTTACTGTGGCTTAGGTGAGTCTTACCAACTTCAAACTAGTTGAGATTGAGTATATGATCGTTGCTATCCCTTTTGTCCCATTTGTATTTGGCTCCCTTTCGGAGAGGGGGAAAAAGAAATCGCCTCTCTTTTGCCTTAAGAAGAAAAAAAGAAAAGCAATTTCTCATGAGGTTTCAGAGTAAGGGGTGGTGTTGGTTGGTACAACATCTTCCCAATACATTGTCCCAAAAATGGATGTTAGTTGCATAATCTATGCACTGAACATTATGGAAGTTGGTTCTGTATGCTCGCAAAAATGTGGATATATGTATCTTTGAGAATCAATTCTCTTTTGGCAAACTGCAGCTTTTGCAATTGGCTAAAAAAGTGACTTCTGCCATATTGTTAGTCTCTATGTGACTAAACATTTTGCAAGTGGATGTATAAATATTATTGATTCTATCAATGGTGTCATAACATTTTGCTTGTGGGACAAATGGTATGGTTTTTGCAACAAAATTCCCGGGCCAAAAAAAAGAGTACAGGTCATTGTTGTTAACAGTTTTGACTGGAAAATCAGCTGTATCTGCATTTATTTATTTAAGTGTTCTACATATACTTAAGTATATCATTCATCAGATCAAGTCATCAATTACTAATATATAGAGGAAAGAAAACTCATTTGCAAAGGGAGCACTGTATGCATGCTAAAAACCTTGATTTATAAACTGATGTATTTTCTTTCATGTTGTGTTGTTCAAGTATAAGCTGAGCTTGAATGTGAGTTAGATGAGGCTATTGCAACTATTAGTTGACATAGAAATTTAGTTTGAGAATGTGAGTTAGATGAGGCAAGCTAGTTTCTTGCCACCTATAACCAATTCAAAGCAGAAAAGCTCCTGCTCTCTGTGGCTACTCGTTGCTGCATTGCTTGACAATCCATAATTCACTTACTTTTATGAGATTCTGCTTACATCGAACAACTCAATCAATAAATATAATGGCTATAGATATCTAAATAACTTGTCCCTACACAGTTATTTAGGTGCTGAAGATTGAGGTGCTGCTTTCTACGATTCTTTTTTTGCCACAGCTACTGATCTTATTTAGAACCCTTTATTCTTATACGACATAAGAGAGCATAAACTCACTTGTCAAACTCAAATCTTGCTAAACGTAGTGGAGAACACCAGCTAAATCCTATGCGTTCTTTTGGCTATAATGAACACGTCTATACAATCATCCTTCTTGATTTTATGGTCACAATCAGCAATGTCGTTAATATTGGATGATTTGTTTCCTTTTTCAGATAACTCAACTTCTAGAAAAAGAAAACAATAACTACTACCCTGTAAAATCCCACAGAGTAGGATCTGGGGAGGGTAATATGTATGCAGACCTTACCCCTACCCCTATAGGGCAGAGAGGTTGTTTCCGAAAGACCATCGGCTAAGAAAAAAAAAGGAAAAGAGAAGAAGACAATTCATTAGTCACTCCAACAGAAACCATAATAATAACAGAAGGATAATAACCAAAAGATAAATGACATGCAATAACATTAACGAGTCACTAAGGTCCGGTGCTAAGATAAATGGCAAGGATAGTGTGAATTCAACCTAAACTGCAAGTTATCTAAAATCAATTCTAATCCAAATCCGCCTCACCCCTAAAATGAAGTACGCAAAGCTCCACTGCCCCTACCCTACAACCCTAATGCTTGACCACCAATCCTTCCTACCAAGTGCCATGTCCTCAGAAATCTGCAGTCGAGCCATTTCATGCCTAATCACCTCTCCCCAGTACTTCTTAGGCGTCCCTCCACCTCTCCTCGTACCCACCACGGTCAACCGCTCACACCTCCTCACCGGAGCATCAAGGCTTATTCTCCGTCCATGCCCGAGGCATCTGAGCCTCGCTTGCCGCATCTTGTCATCCACAGGTGCCACGCCCACCTTCTTCCGCATATCCTCATTCCTAATCTGTGCACTTCTAGCAAAAGAAGTGCTAGCTAAAACTTACTGTAAGAAAGCACGGGAAAAAATATATTATTGATATTTTAACAATGATATAATGAGCCATATATATATATATATATATAATGCATATTCTACTACTTCTACATATCGAATTAGGACATATTATACTCTTATTACATATGGGATTAGGGCATATTCTATTCCTACTACATATAGGACTAAGACCATTTACACATAACTATCTAATACTCCCCCTCAAACCGGTGCATACAAATCATATATACCGAGGTTGTTCCATATATAACTACTACGAAGACTAGTGCGGGACTTGGTAAAAATATCTGCAAGCTGATCATTCGACGTACAAGGCCACTAGGCTCCCCCCGAGCAACAAAACTGAAATTGCAATGTTCACGCCCATAATTTATATGGGTAGGCTTGGAATCACTAGACGAGTAAGTTGTTGTTACACCTTGTGTATTCGGTGTTATCATGCTGTAAAAATGGCTAATTCGATAGGAATATAATTTCTACGAGATATTTAAATTATTTGATAGTTATACGCTAAGATTGGAAGTCATTTGAGTTGTGATTAAAAATTCGACAAAGATCGTCGCAAGTTATGGGTTTTAAATTTTATTGGAATTTGGATCAAATGTTGATGAGCTTTTCTCTCAATATACTGGGAGTTATGGTGTGTTCTACCTATCGAATCGAAGGTCTATGAGTCTAGTTTCCAACGCAATAAACCGTTCGTTAATACGACTTCAGAGTAGAGAGATATTAACATGTTCGTACAGGGGTGCACACTGTTACGGGAATAGTGTGCAAACCGGGTTTTTGTCCAAATTTTTTTTATTTAAGTCATCCAAAACAGAACCGTTCGTTTATTTCTCTCCCAAACAGAATCAAAACCCTTGGTATTTCCTCTCAAACTCCTCCCATCCATCTAGCCAAGCATAACAACAATTTAATCATCTTCAACCATGGCAACTTCGGAATCGTGAATTTCTTCGGTGATTCACTTCTCATAGCAAGACTCCGCCTTGAAATTTTTTTTCGAATTTTGAGTAATTCTAGTCACATAAGGTATGATTTAACTTCCTCCTTGTTTCTTGTAAACATCTACCATAAGAATTCTTAAGAAATAGTTGAAATCTATAGAAATATTCTTTGATTTTTGTTAAGAAACCCCTCTTAGTAGGACTTGGTTGTTTGGGCTGTTTTATATAGTTTTATTGTGTTGATTGAATCTGTGAAGATATGGCTGGAATCATGTCGATGAGGAGATGTAGTTAAGTAAAATTTTGATGGTGTGTTGGGTAAAATTTAAACTACAAAAAAGGGTCTACAATTCATGCCCGCAAGTTGTTCGCTTAATTGTCTAAATGAGGAATTATATAGGATATGAGCTTGAATTTGATATTGGATGGTTCGTGTTATGTAGGAAATCATTCCTAAGGCTTTCGAGTTCTCGGAAATCGTATATAACTCCATCGACAAGGTATGTAGGGCTTTCGCTATACTTTTCGGCATGACTAGAATTCGAATAAACGTTTATTGAATTGTTTCGTCGGATGAGAGTTATTTCAGCTTCAACTTATAAAGATGCTTAGAACTAATTCTTTCTCATAGAGTGCGTACTTCAGAGAATATCCATGAATTCTCGGTTTTCCTTGTTCCGTGCTTAAAAAGAACTAGAGCCTTTTTACTCGTTGTCATTTCGACATTAATATAAATCTTGAATAAGTAGCACTTACTTTAAAGGTATTCATAATACATTGATCTCATTTTCTTAGTACTTGTTGACTCGTAGTTAAGAAAATCAGATATTTTAGCGACAATTATGATAGTCGGGGAATAATGATGATATGCCATTTTGACTATTCATAGAAGTCTTCGAAGTTTGGTTCGCATTGCACTTATACAATTCATGATTTAGCATATGTATGTATTTACTTTTATTACCGAGCCGCACTATAGACGGCCGGGTATGACACATATTGTGTAACCACTGATCAGTTGGGATTACCGAGCTCCACGTGGCCGGGTACGATTCTACCGAGCCTTTATTATGGCCGGGTACGTTATGGATATTATAGCCCCACAGAGGGATTTATTATTATATAATGTGATATATTATAACTAGCGATAGTGAGCAACGATTCCATGAGCATACATTTATATCCAGGTTGAACTTTTAATTTACTATCGAGGCTAGTTTTATAAATTCAAATTTTCTATATATATTTTCTCTTGTTAATTACATTTTTCATGTTACATTTGTCGCCCTACATATTCAGTACATATTTCGTACTGACGTATTTTTATGCGTTGTGTTCATGCCCACAGGTTCGGATAGACAGAGCGGTGTGCCTCCTCAGTAGGACCCCCAGGATCAGCGTTGGGTTTCGCGCTCCACTTTTTCGGAGTTGCTCACTTTGAGTCCATAGGTACTATTACATATGTATATGTGTAGTTTTGGATATGTCGGGGGGTTTTGTCCCACCCTGTTGATAGTGTCTTACACTCTTAGAGGCTTGTAGACTAGCGGTCATTGTATATATATATATATATTTCGTATAGCCCTATCGGCATTCTGGATAGCTGTTACACTGTTGTTGCAGCCTTGTTGGCTTAGGTTATATGTATATATGTCGTGTTGGTCTCTTCTACCTGCAGGTTATTATATTTCAGATCATATTTCATGGTTGGTTCGCTCGGGCCTTCGTGCATCGGGTGCCAGTCACACCTCCCAAGATTGGGGTGTGACAAACTTGGTATCAGAGCCGGTTAGTCCTAGGGAGTCTGCAAGCCGTGTCTAGTAGAGTCTTGTTTATGGTGTATTGTGCACCACACTGATAAACAATAGGCTATTGGGCATTTAGGATTATTACTTTCTTCTTGATCTAGATCGTACAATAGAGCCTAATCATAAGTGTTCATTCCTAATTTTTTTTTGTTTACCTTCTCAGTCATGCCTAATACTACGAGACGACAAGTGGCTATAAAATTTATTCGGAGGATAGATGAGGAGGCGGGAGAGGGTACAAGTCAGGTGCCACCTGCTAATGTAGATCGACATGAGCTACAGAATGAGGCTGATTCTCAGGCTTCCGGGGCAGCACTTCCACCCCCCCGGAAGGGCGTAGAGGAGCTAACATACCTCCAGTCCATCTCCCAGTTGCTCCTGATCAGGACCTAGACATGCGGAGTGATGTACAATTGCTGACTCGAATAGTGGCCTCCCAGGCCCAACACCAGACCCGCAGTATTACTGATAGGTCCGTGAGTGCGAGAGTTCGGGACTTTATCAACTTGGATCCTCCAGTATTTACAGGGGTTGATCCTAATGCTGACTCACAAGATTTTCTAGATCTTATGCAACGGACCTTACAGATTATACATGCCACAGATGTTGAGTCAGTGGAGTTTACTTCTTATAGACTACGTGATATTGCAGTGACATGGTATGAGACTTGGAAGCAGACTCGGGGGCCTAATGCACCACCAGTGACATGGAAAGAGTTCTCCGAGGCATTTTTACAGCAATATTTGCCAATCGAACTTCGAAGAGCCCGACGAGACAGGTTCTTACACTTAGAACAGGGTAATATGAGCGTTCGGGAATATAGCATGCAATTCAACTCTCTGGCTAGGTATGCTCCTACGATTGTTGCTGATATGAGTGATCGAGTACACCAGTTTGTTAGTGGTTTGGGGGCACACTTGATAAATGAGTGCACTATAGCTTCTCTAAACCAAGGAATGGATATTGCCCGTATTCAAGCATATGCACAGGGTCTAGAGGATCGCAAGAGGCAACAACGAGCCAATCGAGAGCATGATAGAGGTCAACAGAAGAGGGCGCGGTTCGCAAGTAACACGGGAGAGACTCGAGGTGGATCTAGGCCACAGTTTCCTAGGCGTCCATCTTATCCGGTAGCCAGTGCGCCACCACATTTTCAAGGGCAGCGACATGATCGACCCACTTATTCTGGTCCAGTTCAGAGTTCATGGACCCCAAGTCCACAGTTTAAAGGCGAGTTCAGTCAGACGAGGCCTCAGTTTCCCAGATGTGATCGATGTGGCCGAAATCATTTTGGACCATGTCGCCAGGGTTCTGATGAATGTTATGCATGTGGACAGCCAGGTCATTTTATGAGACATTGTCCGATGGCAGGCGGAGGGGGTATAGCTCAGCCAACGGCATCTGCAGGGGCTTTCATCTTCGGTACGTCCTCCTAGGCAGAGTATGCAGACATCAGCTGGCAGGGGTAGGGGAAGGTTTGGAGCTTCTGGTTCAGGAGGTCAGCAGAATCGCATATATGCTTTATCGAGTCGTCAGGATTTGGAGTCATCTCCGGACGTGGTTACAGGTATACTATCCGTCTTTTCTACCGATATGTATGCCTTGATAGATCCTGGTTCTACATTGTCGTATATTTCCCCCTTCGTTGCTAGTAAATAGGATAGAGAGCCTGAACTGTTTCATAAGTCGTTTGAGGTATCTACGCCAATGGGTGAGTCAGTTGTAGTTAGACGGGTATATCAAAGTTGTGAGGTGAAGATTCATGACCGTCATACGTTAGCTGATTTGCATGAGCTAGAAATGGTTGATTTTGATATCATTATGGGTATGGATTGGTTGGCTTCTTGTTATGCCAACGTAGATTGTTGGACAAAGATTGTTTGTTTTAATTTTCCGAGGTGAACCTATTATTGAATGGAAAGGTGATACTGCAGCACTTAAGGGGAAGTTTATTTGTTACCTTAAAGCTCGAAGGATGATTTTGAAGGGGTACATTTATCATTTGGTACGAGTGCAGGATATGGAGGTGAAATCTCCAACCCTTCAATCGGTTCCTGTTGTGAATGAATTTTCAGATGTATTTCCTGATGAACTTCCTGGTCTTCCTCCCGAAAGAGAAATCGACTTTGCTATTGATGTGCTTCCAGATACTCAACCAATATCTATTCCTCCATATAGAATGGCTCCTGCTGAGTTAAAAGAGTTGAAAGTCCAGTTGAAGGATCTTCTGAATAAGGGCTTTATCAGGCCAAGTACTTCTCCCTGGGGTGCACCAGTATTGTTTGTTCGTAAGAAGGACGGTTCATTAAGAATGTGTATTGACTATCGTCAGCTCAACAAAGTGACTATCAAGAACAAGTACCCCTTACCCAGAATTGATGATTTGTTTGATCAGTTGCAAGGTGCCAAGTATTTCTCAAAGATTGACCTTCGATTCGGCTATCACCAGTTGCGAGTTAAAGAGAAGGATATTCCAAAAACGGCTTTCCGAACTAGATATGGCCATTATGAATTCCTTGTGATGTCTTTCGGTCTTACTAATGCACCAGCAGCTTTCATGGATTTGATGAATCGGGTTTTCCAACCATTTCTAGATATATTTGTAATTGTTTTCATTGATGATATTTTGGTATATTCTCGATCAGAAGCAGAACATGAGGATCATTTGCGTGTGGTGTTGCAGACTTTGAAAAATCAAAAATTATATGCTAAATTCTCCAAATGTGAATTCTGGTTGAATTCAGTGGCATTCCTTGGGCATATCATTTCCGATGAAGGTATTAAGGTAGATGGTCAGAAAATTGAAGCAGTACAAAACTGGCCCCGACCCACAACTCCCACGGAGGTTCGTAGTTTCTTGGGCTTAGTGTGAGCACGTGATTTTTGCCCTACATGAGAATCACTCCCAGAAAATTCAAAAAATAAAATAGTTTTATGTTGAGCATGATTTTTGTGATTTTTGTGTCATTTTTATCTTACATTTGCATGTTTGTGTGTGCGTGTTTATTTATTTAAATTAGTAAAATACAAAATATATACATCGTGTTTTGCATTGTAGTTAAAGTTGTGTAGTTTAATTGATGTTTAATGTGCGAATTGGTATTCGGGCATAATTAGTTTCTATAAATTAATTTGACTTTGTAATGTATTTTAGAATTTTTGTGTTTCAATAAATTAGGAATTAATAAATAAATAAAAGAAAAGAAGAAAATTGAGAAAGGAAATCGGATTGGGGCCATGGGTGAATTTAAAAATTGAGCCCAAAACAAAAAGGCCCAATCCCAAGCCCCATTAATTCGTGACCCACTCCCCCATACCCGTCCAGCCTGTGTAACGCTCGATCTGGACCGTTGGATCTTATAATCCAACGGCCCAGATTAATCCTTTAATTTCAGCATACACTCAGGTTATGATTTAACCAAACGACGTCGTTTGGTTTAAGTGAGGGGATCCTGATCGTTGATCGTAAATGATCCAACGATCAGGATTCAATCTCATCTCTGGTATATATTCCTCATTCCATACCCCGCCCCCCTTTCAGACCCCCCCCTGCTTCGTCCCTCAGAAGCTCTCAAAGCCTATTGTAACGCCGCCCTCCTCCGCCGTATTCCGCCTGCCGGAAATCGCCTCACGGCGGTTCCGGTAGGCCAATCACCACCAAACCAATGCCAAAACCTTCCCCTCACCTCCCCCATCACGAATCCGGCCTCCACTAACCTCGAATCTTGCCGGAGCTCCTCGAATCTTCATTTGAAGATTCGAGTCAAACTCGAACCTATGCCAAATCACCCCAAACTCACACCACAGTCTCCTCACACCTCCCCCACACTCCCATTGACATTGGTTTGCTTCGAATCTAACCAAAAATGCAAAAGCCCCAAATCCGAGCCCAAGAACCCTAATTTTGAAGAAAATCAATTCAAGCCGGTCTAGCCGCAATTGAAGTCCAAGGGACTTTAGTCTAGGTGTTCTCAATCGAGAACATCTTGATTAAAGCCCGTTTGGCTTCAATAGTTCACAAATTTGGTTCAAAGCCTGGGTCGGCAGTGTTCTTATGAGGTATCCATTCATTCTTTGGTCAATTTAATTCGATTTTGTGAATATGTGTGTCTGTTTTATTCACTGTTTCACTTCTTACCTATCATGCTTTTAGTGTCTCATAACAGTGATTTGTTCTCCTCCTTTGAGGCCTTTTATTTGGCCAATTCCCTCTGTTTTTAGTTGTTAAAATGAATCATAGGTTCAATGTGATTAAGGTCGTCAAGCAATTAATTCATATTTTTAATTAGTTCCTTGATCCCTGCCTGAAACATTAGGAATCAACTGTAGGTCGATCATTGGTGGTCATTGCTATGTGTTGTAGTTAATTAGAGGTCGTCTTCTAATTGCATAGTTTGAGCTATTTGAATTACCACACAGTAATTAGCATTACTGGATCGAATAGGGACTGTTTGATTGGTTTGAAACTGAAGTTGTGATTCAAATTAAGCCAACTAGGGAATCAGGGTTCACACTTAGAGTATTTGGTGCCCTGCACATGAGGCTAGTCAGTGGAATCCACTGTCACAGCAGGGCATCCCACTGAGATTCCTGCCACCAGCATTGTTTAATGCTTGAGTCCATACATTGGACAGTAGGTAGTGGGGAATGCAGGGAATTTGATGGGTCTGGCAGAGTTAGGAGTGGGCAGGGTAATAGTTAATTAGGGGCAGGTGTTCTGGAGGGACTTTTAGCTATAAATATAGCATCAAACTGCACCTATAGGAGATGGATAGAGATGGATACAGACACTTGAGAGCATCTGGGAGAGAAAAGATAGAGATAGAAATTGAAATACCTGAAGAAGCAAAAAACAGTAAAACCTGAGAGTAACTAGAACACCTGAAGAAAAATAGATACAAGAATACATATAGAAAGATACAGAGAAAAGGCTACTGTTTCATTGGTTTAGAGTCACTGTTTCATCGAGTTTCTTGGCTACTGTCTCATTGCCTTGGATTCAATAGCTGTTGTTAGTCATTGTTGTTGTTGCTGTGTGTTGTTGCTCTTGGTCGATTGATATTGCTGGCTTGGTTGTTGGTTGCTGGTTGGTCTGTGTTGTTGCTGCCTGGATTTTTTTTGTTGCTGTTTGTGGCCTGTGGTGTTGCTGGTCCAGTTGTTGCCACTGGTTGTTTGTTGCTGTTAGTCTTTGTGTTGCTGCTTGGTGTTGTTGTTGTTGCCATTGTTGTAGCTGGTTCAGTTTGAGGGCTGTGGTAGTTCTAGGGATTTGTGGCTGCTGTTAGTCTTTGTGTTGTTGTTGTGTGTTGTTGTTGTTGTGTCTTCATTGCTGCTGGTCCACTGGATTGCTGCCACCGTTTAGTGTCTGCTATTGGTTTAGTTGAGGGCTGCCATTAGTGGTTGTTGCTGTGGTATTCATTTGGTGCTGTTTGGTCAGTAGTGTTGTTACTTTTGGTCGTTTGTATTGCTGGCTGGTCGTTTGATACTGCTGGGTTGATTTGGTGCTGCTGGTTCATTATTTTGTTGGTTGGTTGGTCTATTTGGTTGCTGGTCTATTGGATTGGTTTACTGTTGTTGTTACTGCTCCTACTGCATTGCTATCGCTCGCTCTTCCCTGTTCTTCCGCATTCCAGGTACACACCTCTGTTATTGTAGTTCCTTGGTTCGAAAGAATGAAGTTTGAAGCTTATGCATAAAGTCTATTGAAACATGTAGTCGCCTAAAGTTCTTATGTTTAAGTACATTCTGTTATTCTCCAATTAAGCTTGTACTGTTAGTTTTGGTTATGGAAAAGTGTAGCTAGGCCAAAAATACACTATCGTTAGATAAGCATGTAAACTTGAATTAGTCTGTCGTGTCTCTAATCAATCTTCTCTGCTCGTGTGTGTAATCTCCAAATCTGTTAACGTTACACCTTACGCTAAAAGCAAGATTAGCTAGGGAGTTGTTACTCAACGGAATGACGTAATTAGATTAAAAGAGTCGGGGGTGCATTTCATGTGACCCGACCCCAATTTCGGGCAAGAGTAAATAAAGCATGTCATGAACCACAGGCGCATTTCATGCGATGTGGTTCGTAGCAAGTTTTAAGTAATTTGGAATCAACTCTTAAGTAAGATACGGTGAGATGTAGTTCGCTTTAGATTTGAATCAAAGGTACGCCTCGCCCAATAGTTACACTAATCACATAGCCGTCATAAATATACATATAAATACTTAGGTTTCGAGATGCGTCGTTTCTTAACGAATATCACGCCTTTCTCAACAATGTAAATAAGTAGTCGATCCGGGCATATATTTTAGTTTTACCTTTTTAAATACGGGTGTGCATTTCATGTGACCCGAATCCAAACCCCGAAATGTTGAATAAGAATATACTGAGGATCCGGGTGCATTTCATGTGACGTGATTCGAAAGCATATTTTTAAGCAACTTTCTCTTTCGTAAATCACAACCAATAATAAAAGCGGTAAAAGGGTATTAACTTGCACCAAGTACATAATTGTAAAAAGCAGATAGATAAGCCAAACACGACAGTTGAGCGACCGTGCTAGAACCACGGAATTCGGGAATGCCTAATACCTTCTCCCGGGTTAATAGAATTCCTTATCCGGATTTCCGGTTCGCGGACTGTTAAATAGAGTCATTCTTTTCCTCGATTCGGGATTTAACCGGTGACTTGGGACACCATAAAATCTCCCAAGTGGCGACTCTGAAGTAATTAAAATAAATCCCGTCTCGATTGTCCTTTAATTGGAAAAACTCTTTGCATCCTTGCGGGTGCGTAAAAAAGAGGTGTGACAGCTCTGGCGACTCTGCTGGGGATGTTATTCGCTTTAGAATTCGAGCTCGGAATAACTGTTGTATTTGGCATATTTTATTATCTGACTCTTTTACATGTTGGCATCAACGTGCAAATGTTGTTTTTACTGCTTTGATATTTTGTGAACCTGTACATATAAATTGTGCCGGAACCAATCTCCTCTCTGAGTCTTCTAAATCATGAAGAAGGGTGCACTTCGTGTGACTTCTTTTCCGTATAGTGTCTAATTCCCATTTTAGAACGAGGTTTGGATAAGTTGCAAAACCGGTGAAGCTTCTGTATTCCCGGGTTGCTGCCTCCTCCTCGGCTCGAGCTGTCCGCTCGGGTAAGCCAAGTCTAGAACAGATAAACCCGGGTTTTTAAACCTAGAATAACAAAGCTTCATGCCGGATCCCTAGTAGGAAACGTTTATTTGCATCATGTCTCATTTGGCTTAGGGGACTCAACACAGGGGTTGGGTCCGTCTAGGACAGGTGACCTGAAATGAACAGACTATCCTGCTGCATCCTGTTTGTCTTGCGCATTTATCTGTTATAGACTTGCATGCTGACCGGCTTAAAAAAAAAAAAAAAAAAAAAGAAGAAAAAGAAAAAGAAAAAATGTATTTTTGTTCTTAAGATAGAAATAGCTTATTTGTTTTCCTTTGGTAAAATGAATAAATAATGTCGTTTGTTTCGTCAAGACCGAACTACGCTGGTTTGATTCTCACCACTAGGCGAGATACGTAGGCAACCCTCATCGGGTTCAACCACCCCTTTAAAAAATAAAAAAAAATGTGTGTGATTAATTTTGTCAATAAAATCAAAGTGATGCCGTTTTTTCCGAAAGGACGCCGGAAGGCTGTTTTTTTGCAAAAATAGCCACTTTGAATCATTTTTAATAATTTGCAGCCGCAGCCTTGAGATATTCTTTGGGGAAATGTTACAAGGCCATAGCCGCAAAAAATCAAGTTCGGGTTCACACCCCGTTTGCAAAAAATAACCAAAAAAATGTCAAATTTTTGATTTTGTTATAAATAAGTCGGGTGATGCTATTCTTGCTTAAAATAAGCCGAATGTCCCTCAAAAAGACACCGGAAGGCTGTTTTTGCAAGAATAGCCACTTTGAGTCATTTGTAAATAATTTTGGACACAGCCTGGAAATATTCCCTCGCGGAAATGTCGAAAGGTTGTATCCGCAAAAATCAAGTTTTGAGTCATCACTCAACTTTACAAAAACAACCACTTTATCAAATAAGCCATTACATGCCGGAATTTTGCTGAAATAGCCATATTTTTGCATTTTTAACTTCCTCAGTCTTGTGTTGGCCTGTGTCGGTGCTGAACGATGCCCCATAGGCCCCGGGATAAAATTTTGAATTTGCATCTTCTTAAATAAAATTTTGCAAAAAGAGCCACTTTGTCTAAATAAGCCATTACATGGCCAATTTATGAAAAATAGTCTTGTGTTGGTTTATGGTGATGCCGAACGATGCCCTATGAGCCACAAAAAAAAAAAAAAAAAAAAAATTTCAAGTTTATCTTTCTTAAATAAATTTTGCAAAAATAGTCATTTTGTCAAATAAGCCATTATGTGGCCAATTTTGTAGAAATAGTCATAATTGACGCCAAAAATATTCTTATTTTTTGTAGAAATCTCCGATACAAAATGTGAAAGTTTTTCAAGTTTGTAGTCGGTTTCTGTAATTTTTCCTTCAAAAAAAAAAAAAAAAAAAAATCATCAAATAAACATTTCTTTATTTCTTGCATTAATTTGCAAGAACTACGCTCGGTCTGATTCATGCGGGGTCATGATACGTAGGCAATCCACATAGGATTCGACCATTTCCATAACCAAAAAAAAAAAAAAAAAAAAAAAAAAAAAAGAATGATCAATAAGCGGGATACCTTAATGCTGACATGCTGGCTTTGTTTTGTTGTGTCCATTTCCAGAAAGGTGGTTGGTTGTGGTTCTGAAATAACTCTTCCCCGTAAGACGAAGTCGGAGGACAATGGCAGATAATCTCAAGACTGAGTGGGTTGGTACAGGTACCCGACAACAACTGGTTGAACGGAACCACGGGTTAGTAGAGGAGGTCAAGATATTGAGACAACACGTGGCTGATATGTATCGGGCGTGGATGGATGGAAAAGCACCACCTCCGCCACCACCTAGCTTCCTGGACTCTGTCCTTACCCGTACCATGAACCCGATGCCGGATGATCTCCCGCACTCTCCATATATACCCGCCTATCACAACTTCTCCAGCCATTCGAGTAACTCAATTACTCGTCCCCCAACTATGTTTTCACAACGCTACTCCCGTCCCCAACACCACTACTCTCCCCGGGACAACCAAAATCGTACTTCACCTTCCAGGTACCCAGCTCCACAAAAGGCTTACCAACCCCCACGAACATACCGAAAACCCCCTGGGTCTGGTTTCAGGCCAAATAAGGCGTTTAGGGAGGAGAGGTTGCTGAAGCGAGAAAAGGCGCTCACCCCTATCGGAGAGTCCTATGCAAGTCTGTTTGAAAAGTTAAAACATGTCGGCCCGATTACGCCGCTCCCCGAATACACTCCCGATCCACGTGCAAGAAGCTTCGATCCTACTGCACGATGTGCATACCATTCCAATGTCAGAGGGCACGATATTGAGAGTTGCCGTACCTTGAAAAAGGAAATATAAAGAATGATTCAAAAAGGGTGGTTGATTGTGGTCAATGATGATGACATGGGGCACACAAATCCTCTGGGGGGTGTATTGACTGGAGCTAAAAATGTTGAAGCAGATGGCAGCCTTGGCAATATTGATGCGGATCTTAGTGGCTAAAATGTTGTGCTTGGTAATTGGGAAGATACTCCATCTTTTGGTCAGCTAGATGGAGCTTTGGTGGTTCGTTTTTGTGGTCATTTTTGTTGTCCGAGTTATTTTCAGGGTTTTCTTGTGGTCAAACCCTTTTGTCCTAGCAGTTTGCTTTGGTCCTGCCCAATTTTGTTTCAGGGCTGTACTCTAGTTTGTTTTGTTTGTTTTGTCATTGAACCATTTCGTCATTAGTTTAATGAAGCTTTCGGTCTTTTGTTACTTCCGGTCATTTTATCTGTTTAGTTCTTTTTACCCTTTAGATTTGTCTTATGCTCAAACGCCGAATCTAGTGACATGACATGCGCACACATAATTGTGGTTTAATTCTAAAAGTTAATCATGAAGCAATTGGAAGATGGTCGGGTCATTTAAAGGAAATAAAAACAATTTGAGATTATTTGGATCCCGAGTCATGTGAAACCGGGGCAACTAAAAAGGAAACAGTTAAAGGCAAGCTGGCCAAATCGACGTGGGGTCATTCACAATAATGAAAATGAGAGTGTTGTCCAACTGTGCTTTAAAGATATGACGAATGTTAATTGTGTTGTTTACACTTGGCATGTTTTGAAGATTGGAATGACGAAGGCATTTTGTTCTGCTATCTAAACACTTTATCCATCGTCAACCCTTTGAGCCTTATTTTAAATTCTTTCGTACCCCTCCTTCGGAATTAGTTGCAAAGACTAGAAACACAAGTTTGAAAGGCAAAAGAAGAAAGGGATAAAAAAAAAAAAAAAAAGTAAAGAAAAAGAAAACAACAAAAAGAGATAAAGAAAAGAAAAAGAAAAATGTGTGGAAAAAGAAATTTGAAAAAGAGGAATTGGGAACTACGTTTGACCTGATTCCTTAAAAAGGATACGTAGGCGCTTCACAGCTCGGTCATAGTGTAAATAAAAATCCCCAAGCTAGAAACTGGGGCAATAAAAGTTATGTTATGTAGACTCCGAAGGTTGTAATTTTGAACCCATTTTGTTTTGTTTCGAGCCTTTAATACCATTTCTTTCTAACCTTATCCGAACCCACATTACGGTCCAAAGAAAGACCTTTTGACCAATCTTCAAAAGAGGCTAAGCTAGGCAAATAAGAGAAGTTTCCTCGGGACATAACACTCTGATTCCCGGCAGAAAGACTCCGATCTCCAGCAGAAAATAGGAGAGTCTTAGCAGTAACACCACCAATCCCCAGCTAAAAGTGATACAAATGAGAGAGTCTTACCGGTGAAAACCTTCACAGGCACCATAAGACGACGAAAGCTGAGAGAAAATCAAAATAAGAGAGGCTTGAAAGTGAAAACCCTTCGGGCACTACAGGTCGAATAAAGGCGATAATCAGATGGAAATCACGAGACAGAAATCGGAAAGACGAAGGATAGACCACATGTGCATGTCATGACCAGTGGAGTTGGTATTCGCGTTTGATAAGTTTTGTAGATATTTCTTGCTAGAGAGTCATTTTCTTTTTCCTTTGTCTTCTATTTTGTTTCTTTTTATCTTTCTCATTTTTATCAAAAAGGTCTGTCTAGTCAGAACAAGTGAGAAATGACTTCAAAACTTGCCACCAACTTTCCAATTATTATGCAAGGCAAGGAAATGCCATTGACGGCAGAGGAGTATGGTGCAAAGAAGATTATTAAACTGGGGCAGAAAATTTTCTTTTCAGTTTGAAAATTTTCTGGAAGTCAATACCCACTCGGGGAAGAAGGAAAGTCTTAAGAGAAATGGTCTTCGAACCAGTGTCATCCTCAACAGCCTTCAAGAAGAATGAAACACCAATTTTGAGGAAATGAAAATCCACCGGCAGTGTTATCTTCAGCAAGTTCCGAGGTGGTCGGACAACACAGAGTGGTAAAGGAAGAAAGGAAATCTCATCTTCAACAAAATAACCCCCAACAAGTTGAGAAACACAGAACGGGGAAGGGATAAATGGAAAAACCCATCCCCAGCATGAGTATCATCAAATAATAACATCCCCAGCAAGTTCTGATAATGAAACACAGAGCAGGGAAAGAGGAGGAGAACAATCCCCAGCAGGAGCACCACAACCAGCCACCACATTTTAAAACTAACCAATTTTTCTTTGATTTGAAACAGGGAAAAAAGGGGTTGTCAGCAGCAAAGCATGCCACGAAGAAGATTCTCAAACTGGGGCGGAAAATTTTCTCCTGTTGCGAAAATTTTCTCGAAACCAAATACTTGGTTAGGGAAAGAAGCTAGATAACGCGAGGAAATGATCTTTGAACCCGGTTATCCCAGCAGATTTGAAAGAAAGAAAACAACAAGCTGTGATAGATGAAATTATACCCCCAACAGACAGGACAAGACGAGGAAGCTTGCGTTCGAAAGGCAAGAAGTCGGCATCATCCCCAGCAGTTCTCGGAAAAATGAAACACTGATTTCGGGATTTCACCGGCAACATTATATCCTACAAGTTTTTCAAGGGAGCGAAGCGCGAGCCCCGAAGGAGGTTTGGAAAGAGGAAGAAGGAAAGGGAATCCCCCGACAGGGTAATCCCCAGCTGATGACACTTCAATCCCCAGCGATCTCGAGAGAGAATAAAGGTTCTGAAGGAAGTAGAAAAGGAGGAAATGAAGAAGATTTTCCCCAGCAGCATTACCCCAGCAGGTAAGTAATTAGTTCCAAAGACATCCCCAGCAATCAAGAGAAAAATAACACAACCCGGGAGGAAAGCAATTCCAAAACAAGGTAATTCGGAAGAAAGGATGGCTTAAGAAGCGATGCAGGAAGAAGAAAGTGGTGCAGGAAGCAAAGGAAGGCGACATGGATGGGATGGAGTTAGTAAGATGTTGTTGAAGTCAGGAGCCCGCCTGAAGAGAGGAAGGGCGATTTATTTTCAAAAGATGTTGAAGTCAGGAGCCCGCCTAAAGAGAGGAATGGCGCTTAATTTTTAGAGTTGATGATTGGAGTCAGGAGCCCGCCTGAAGAGAGGAATGGCGATTTATGTTCAAAAGATGTTGTTGAAGTCGGGAGCCCGCTTGAAGAGAGGAATGGCGATTTATTTTCAAAAGATGTTGTTGAAGTCGGGAGCCCGCCCGAAGAGAGGAATGGCGATTTATTTTTTCAAAAGATGTTGTTGAAGTCGGGAGCCCGCCTGAAGAGAGGAATGGCGATTTATGTTCAAAAGATGTTGTTGAAGTCGGAGCCCGCCTGAAGAGAGGAATGGCAATTTATTTTCAAAAGATGTTGTTGAAGTCGGAGCCCGCCTAAAGAGAGGAATGGCGCTTAATTTTTAGAGTTGATGATTGGAGTCAGGAGCCCGCTGAAGAGAGGAATGGCGATTTATGTTCAAAAGATGTTGTTGAAGTCGGGAGCCCGCCCTGAAGAGAGGAATGGCAATTTATTTTCAAAAGATGTTGTTGAAGTCAGGAGCCCGCCCGAAGAGAGGAATGGCGATTTATTTTTTCAAAAGATGTTGTTGAAGTCAGGAGCCCGCCTGAAGAGAGGAATGGCGATTTATGTTCAAAAGATGTTGTTGAAGTCGGGAGCCCACCTGAAGAGAGGAATGGCGATTTATTCTCAAAAGATGTTGTTGAAGTCAGGAGCCCGCCTGAAGAGGGGAATGGCGATTTATTTTCAAAAGATGTTGTTGAAGTCAGGAGCCCGCCTGAAGAGAGGAATGTCAATTTATTTTCAAAAGATGTTGTTGAAGTCAGGAGCCCGCCTGAAGAGAGGAATGGCGTTTATTTTCAAAAGATGTTGTTGAAGTCGGGAGCCCGCCCGAAGAGAGGAATGGCGATTTATTTTCAAAAGTTGATGATTGAAGTCAGGAGCCCGCCTGAAGAGAGGAATGGCGATTTATTTTCAAAAGATGTTGTTGAAGTCGGGAGCCCGCCTGAAGAGAGGAATGGCGATTTATTTTCAAAAGATGTTGTTGAAGTCGGGAGCCCGCCTGAAGAGAGGAATGGCGATTTATTTTCAAAAGATGTTGTTGAAGTCGGGAGCCCGCCTGCTGAAGAGAGGAATGGCGATTTATTTTCAAAAGATGTTGTTGAAGTCGGAGCCCGCCTGAAGAGAGGAATGGCGATTTATTTTCAAAAGATGTTGTTGAAGTCGGGAGCCCGCCCTGAAGAGAGGAATGGCGATTTATTTTCAAAAGATGTTGTTGAAGTCGGAGCCCGCCTGAAGAGAGGAATGGCGTTTATTTTTCAAAAGATGTTGTTGAAGTCGGGAGCCCGCCTGAAGAGAGGAATGGCGTTTATTTTCAAAAGATGTTGTTGAAGTCGGGAGCCCGCCCGAAGAGAGGAATGGCGTTTATTTTCAAAAGATGTTGTTGAAGTCGGAGCCCGCCCGAAGAGAGGAATGGCGTTTATTTTCAAAAGATGTTGTGGAAGTCGGGAGCCCGCCCTGAAGAGAGGAATGGCGATTTATTTTCAAAAGATGTTATTGAAGTCAGGAGCCCGCCTGAAGAGAGGAATGGCGATTTTATTTTCAAAAGATGTTGAAGTCAGGAGCCCGCATGAAGAATGGAGTGACAATTTACTTTCGAAGTTGTGTGGGGAAAGCGGTAGAGTATAACGGAAATCCACAGCATGAATCCAAGTTCATAATCAAAAGGAAGGCAACAAGGATCAGAAAGATAGATTCAGACGTCGAAGGAGAATAGTTCGGAGATCACAAGGAAGGGACCAACGGTCGGAGTTTAGCAATCAAGATAGGCCGAAATAACAATTGGCAGAAGAGAAGAAACATCAGAAGAAACAATCAAGCCAACAAAAAAGCAAGGCGGCAAAAGCAAGTTGAAAATAGATAGGATCATGCGATCCGTAGGCTAGCCTAGCTTCTTGTTTTATTTTAGCACGATGTAATGAGGAGATCGGTAAGCAGTGATAGCAGCAACAACAACAGTAACAGCAAGATCACAGCAGTCACGGTAGTCCCAGCTACCAAAACTTCCCGAACTACATTGACCTGATTCCCTTTTAGCCAGGGATATGTAGGAGACCTTCTGAGGCAAAGGTTCGGTCAAACTTTTCCAAAAAATGCTTTATACGGAGTGTTCAAACGGGCAAAAATCGCTCATATACGCTCACTTATCTTTGCACGAAAACTCTTCATGTTTACGCGCAAAGAGGGGCAGCTGTGAGCACGTGATTTTTGCCCTACATAAGAATCACTCCCAGAAAATTCAAAAAATAAAATAGTTTTATGTTGAGCATGATTTTTGTGATTTTTGTGTCATTTTTATCTTACATTTGCATGTTTGTGTGTGCGTGTTTATTTATTTAAATTAGTAAAATACAAAATATATACATCGTGTTTTGCATTGTAGTTAAAGTTGTGTAGTTTAATTGATGTTTAATGTGCGAATTGGTATTCGGGCATAATTAGTTTCTATAAATTAATTTGACTTTGTAATGTATTTTAGAATTTTTGTGTTTCAATAAATTAGGAATTAATAAATAAATAAAAGAAAAGAAGAAAATTGAGAAAGGAAATCGGATTGGGGCCATGGGTGAATTTAAAAATTGAGCCCAAAACAAAAAGGCCCAATCCCAAGCCCCATTAATTCGTGACCCACTCCCCCATACCCGTCCAGCCTGTGTAACGCTCGATCTGGACCGTTGGATCTTATAATCCAACGGCCCAGATTAATCCTTTAATTTCAGCATACACTCAGGTTATGATTTAACCAAACGACGTCGTTTGGTTTAAGTGAGGGGATCCTGATCGTTGATCGTAAATGATCCAACGATCAGGATTCAATCTCATCTCTGGTATATATTCCTCATTCCATACCCCGCCCCCCTTTCAGACCCCCCCTGCTTCGTCCCTCAGAAGCTCTCAAAGCCTATTGTAACGCCGCCCTCCTCCGCCGTATTCCGCCTGCCGGAAATCGCCTCACGGCGGTTCCGGTAGGCCAATCGCCACCAAACCAATGCCAAACCCTTCCCCTCACCTCCCCCATCACGAACCCAGCCTCCACTAACCTCGAATCTTGCCGGAGCTCCTCGAATCTTCATTTGAAGATTCGAGTCAAACTCGAACCTATGCCAAATCACCCCAAATTCACACCACAGTCTCCTCACACCTCCCCCACACTCCCATTGACATTGGTTTGCTTCGAATCTAACCAAAAATGCAAAAGCCCCAAATCCGAGCCCAAGAACCCTAATTTTGAAGAAAATCAATTCAAGCCGGTCTAGCCGCAATTGAAGTCCAAGGGACTTTAGTCTAGGTGTTCTCAATCGAGAACATCTTGATTAAAGCCCGTTTGGCTTCAATAGTTCACAAATTTGGTTCAAAGCCTGGGTCGGCAGTGTTCTTATGAGGTATCCATTCATTCTTTGGTCAATTTAATTCGATTTTGTGAATATGTGTGTCTGTTTTATTCACTGTTTCACTTCTTACCTATCATGCTTTTAGTGTCTCATAACAGTGATTTGTTCTCCTCCCTTTGAGGCCTTTTATTTGGCCAATTCCCTCTGTTTTTAGTTGTTAAAATGAATCATAGGTTCAATGTGATTAAGGTCGTCAAGCAATTAATTCATATTTTTAATTAGTTCCTTGATCCCTGCCTGAAACATTAGGAATCAACTGTAGGTCGATCATTGGTGGTCATTGCTATGTGTTGTAGTTAATTAGAGGTCGTCTTCTAATTGCATAGTTTGAGCTATTTGAATTACCACACAGTAATTAGCATTACTGGATCGAATGGGACTGTTTGATTGGTTTGAAACTGAAGTTGTGATTCAAATTAAGCCAACTAGGGAATCAGGGTTCACACTTAGAGTATTTGGTGCCCTGCACATGAGGCTAGTCAGTGGAATCCACTGTCACAGCAGGGCATCCCACTGAACACTGCCACCGGCATTGTTTAATGCTTAAGTCCATATTTTGGACAGTAGGTAGTGGGGAATGCAGGGAATTTGATGGGTCTGGCAGAGTTGGGAGTGGGCAGGGTAATAGTTAATTAGGGGCAGGTGTTCTGGAGGGACTTTTAGCTATAAATATAGCATCAAACTGCACCTATAGGAGATGGATAGAGATGGATACAGACACTTGAGAGCATCTGGGAGAGAAAAAGATAGAGATAGAAATTGAAATACCTGAAGAAGCAAAAACAGTAAAACCTGAGAGTAACTAGAACACCTGAAGAAAAATAGATACAAGAATACATATAGAAAGATACAGAGAAAAGGCTACTGTTTCATTGGTTTAGAGTCACTGTTTCATCGAGTTTCTTGGCTACTGTCTCATTGCCTTGGATTCAATAGCTGCTGTTAGTCATTGTTGTTGTTGCTGTGTGTTGTTGCTCTTGGTCGATTGATATTGCTGGCTTGGTTGTTGGTTGCTGGTTGGTCTGTGTTGTTGCTGCCTGGATTTTTTTTGTTGCTGTTTGTGGCCTGTGGTGTTGCTGGTCCAGTTGTTGCCACTGGTTGTTTGTTGCTGTTAGTCTTTGTGTTGCTGCTTGGTGTTGTTGTTGTTGCCATTGTTGTAGATGGTTCAGTTTGAGGGCTGTGGTAGTTCCAGGGATTTGTGGCTGCTGTTAGTCTTTGTGTTGTTGTTGTGTGTTGTTGTTGTTGTGTCTTCATTGCTGCTGGTCCACTGGATTGCTGCCACCGTTTAGTGTCTGCTATTGGTTTAGTTGAGGGCTGCCATTAGTGGTTGTTGCTGTGGTATTCATTTGGTGCTGTTTGGTCAGTAGTGTTGTTACTTTTGGTCGTTTGTATTGTTGGCTGGTCGTTTGATACTGCTGGGTTGATTTGGTGCTGCTGGTTCATTATTTTGTTGGTTGGTTGGTCTATTTGGTTGCTGGTCTATTGGATTGGTTTACTGTTGTTGTTACTGCTCCTACTGCATTGCTATCGCTCGCTCTTCCCTGTTCTTCCGCATTCCAGGTACACACCTCTGTTATTGTAGTTCCTTGGTTCGAAAGAATGAAGTTTGAAGCTTATGCATAAAGTCTATTGAAACATGTAGTCGCCTAAAGTTCTTATGTTTAAGTACATTCTGTTATTCTCCAATTAAGCTTGTACTGTTAGTTTTGGTTATGGAAAAGTGTAGCTAGGCCAAAAATACACTATCGTTAGATAAGCATGTAAACTTGAATTAGTCTGTCGTGTCTCTAATCAATCTTCTCTGCTCGTGTGTGTAATCTCCAAATCTGTTAACGTTAGACCTTACGCTAAAAGCAAGATTAGCTAGGGAGTTGTTACTCAACGGAATGACGTAATTAGATTAAAAGAGTCGGGGGTGCATTTCATGTGACCCGACCCCAATTTCGGGCAAGAGTAAATAAAGCATGTCATGAACCACAAGGCGCATTTCATGCGATGTGGTTCGTAGTAAGTTTTAAGTAATTTGGAATCAACTCTTAAGTAAGATACAGTGAGATGTAGTTCGCTTTAGATTTGAATCAAAGGTATGCCTCGCCCAATAGTTACACTAATCACATAGCCGTCATAAATATACATATAAATACTTAGGTTTCGAGATGCGTCGTTTCTTAACGAATATCACGCCTTTCTCAACAATGTAAATAAGTAGTCGATCCGGGCATATATTTTAGTTTTACCTTTTTAAATACGGGTGTGCATTTCATGTGACCCGAATCCAAACCCCGAAATGTTGAATAAGAATATACTGAGGATCCGGGTGCATTTCATGTGACGTGATTCGAAAGCATATTTTTAAGCAACTTTCTCTTTCGTAAATCACAACCAATAATAAAAGCGGTAAAAGGGTATTAACTTGCACCAAGTACATAATTGTAAAAAGCAGATAGATAAGCCAAACACGACAGTTGAGCGACCGTGCTAGAACCACGGAATTCGGGAATGCCTAATACCTTCTCCCGGGTTAATAGAATTCCTTATCCGGATTTCTGGTTCGCGGACCGTTAAATAGAGTCATTCTTTTCCTCGATTCGGGATTTAACCGGTGACTTGGGACACCATAAATCTCCCAAGTGGCGACTCTGAAGTATTAAGGTAGATGGTCAGAAAATTGAAGCAGTACAAAACTGGCCTCGACCCTCAACTCCCACGGAGGTTCGTAGTTTCTTGGGCTTAGCAGGTTACTATCGGAGATTTGTGGAGAACTTCTCTTCTATTGCTGCTCCTATGACAAAATTGACACACAAAGCCGTTAAGTTCCAATGGTCTGATGCATGTGAAAGGAGATTTCGTGAGTTGAAGAAACGCTTAACATCAGCACCTGTTCTAGCACTTCCCGAGGGATCTGAAGGCTATGTGGTATATTGTGATGCATCTAGGGTTGGATTGGGATGTGTTCTAATGCAGCATGGCAAAGTTATTGCATATGCTTCAAGGCAGTTGCGGAATTACGAACACAATTATCCGACTCATGACATTGAATTAGCAGCCGTTATATTTGCCTTGAAAATTTGGCGTCATTATCTTTATGGTGTTCATGTGGATATCTATACAGATCACAAAAGTTTACAATATATATTTAAGCAAAAAGAGCTGAACTTGAGACAAAGGAGGTGGCTTGAATTGTTGAAGGACTATGATGTGGATATTTTGTACCATCCGGGCAAAGCGAATGTGGTAGCTGATGCGTTGAGTCGCAAATCCATGGGCAGTTTGAAGCATGTAGAAGCTGGGAAATTAGAAATGACTAAGGATATATATCAATTGGCTAACCTGAGGGTACGACTACATGATACAGGTGACCAGGGTATAGTAGTCCAAAATATTGCGGGGTCGTCACTCGTAGATGAGGTAAAAATGCGTCAATTTGAGGATCCGGAGTTAGTCAAGATTAAAGAGAGCATCCCTTTTCAGAAGAATCGGTTGTTCGAACAATCTGATGATGGAATTCTAAAATATAAAGGCCGGTGGTGTGTACCTAACATTGGGGAGCTTCGTAAGAAAATTTTGACGGAGATGCACCAGTCTCGATACTCAGTTCATCCTGGTTCAACCAAAATGTATCATGATCTTCGTCAGCTATACTGGTGGAACGGCATAAAGAAAGATATAGCTACATATGTGGCTCAGTGTCCCAACTGCCAGCAAGTTAAGGCTGAACACGAGAAACCTGGAGGACTACTTCAAAATATTGAGATTCCAGCTTGGAAATGGGAATCGATTAATATGGATTTTATTACAGGATTGCCCAATTCTCGCCGGAAGTTTAATTCAATTTGGGTCATTGTGGATAGGCTGACGAAATCAGCTCACTTTCTCCCAGTTAGGACCACATATTCAGCTGAAGACTATGCAAGACTGTATATCAAGGAAATAGTTCGGCTACATGGAGTTCCGCTTTCTATTATATCTGACAGAGGTGCCCAATTTACAGCTAATTTTTGGAGGTCTTTTCAAGAAGGCTTGGGTACTCTTGTTAACCTCAGTACAGCCTTTCACCCGCAGACCGACGGACAAGCCGAACGCACTATTCAGACGCTCGAAGATATGTTGCGAGCTTGTGTCTTAGACTTCAAGGGAAGTTGGGAAGATCATTTACCGCTTATTGAGTTTGCCTACAATAACAGTTATCACGCCAGTATTCATATGGCACCCTATGAGGCACTATATGGGAGGAAATGCAGATCTCCTATTGGTTGGTTTGATGTTGGCGAGACAAAGTTGCTAGGACCTGAATTGGTACAACAAGCTGTAGAAAAGGTAAAGTTGATCCAGGAAAGGTTGCGTACAGCTCAAAGTCGACAGAAATCATATTCAGATAACCGACGTCGAGACTTGGAATTTGTTGTGGGAGACTGGGTATTCTTGAAAGTGTCGCCTATGAAAGGTGTAATGAGATTTGGAAAAAAGGGAAAACTCAGCCCTAGATATATCGGGCCATATCAGATTGTTCAGAGAATTGGGCGAGTAGCCTACAAACTTGACTTGCCACCGGAATTAAGCGCAATCCATCCGGTATTTCACATTTCCATGCTTCGCAAATTCTTAGGTGATCCTTCTAGCATCAGCCCTATTGAGGATATTCAAGTTACCGAGGATTTGTCATATGAAGAAATACTTGTTGCCATTCTTGACCGTCAAATCCGTAAGCTAAGGACTAAAGAGGTAGCCTCAGTAAAAGTACTGTGGAGGAGCAATAATGTAGAGGAAATGACATGGGAGGCCGGGGAGGACATGAAGTACAGGTACCCTCATTTATTTAAACCTTCAGGTGGTATGCTTGAGACAAATATGGCAGGTGTTGCACAGATATCAACCAGTAACAGCTGAGGTAATTAAGGTATGACTAACCTTCTTCTTATTATTATTATTGTATAAGTAAGCGGGCTGCGTGTCCATGTGTGGCACGGCCGGCACCGCCGCTGCGAGGGGTCCATGTGTGGCCATAGGCGGGGTGTTACAAAAAAGGCGCCTTTTTTGTAACATCCCGCCGAACACACAGCAGCGGCGATGCCGGCCGTGCCACCGAACACACAGCAGTGACACGCAGCCTAAGGAATTGTTACCCTTGGGTATAGGAGCATTCCACGCATAGCTGCAGCTACTGGGAATCGAACCTAAGACCCAAGGCTTTTCAGGGATTTTAACCTAAGACCCAAGGCTTTCTGGGAATCGAACCTAAGACCCAAGGCTTTTCAGGGATTTTACTCCCTCACCTCTCACCAGTTGAGCAGCTCAACTGGTGAGAGGTGAGGGAGTAAAATCCCTGAAAAGCCTTGGGTCTTAGGTTCGATTCCCAGTAGCTGCAGCTATGCGTGGAATGCTCCTATACCCAAGGGTAACAATTCCTTAGGCTGCGTGTCACTGCTGTGTGTTCGGTGGCACGGCCGGCACCGCCGCTGCGAGGGGTCCATGTGTGGCCATAGGCGGGGTGTTACAAAAAAAGGCGCCTTTTTTGTAACATCCCGCCGAACACACAGCAGCGGCGATGCCGGCCGTGCCACCGAACACACAGCAGTGACACGCAGCCTAAGGAATTGTTACCCTTGGGTATAGGAGCATTCCACGCATAGCTGCAGCTACTGGGAATCGAACCTAAGACCCCAAGGCTTTTCAGGGATTTTACTCCCTCACCTCTCACCAGTTGAGCTGCAAATTAATGTTATTATGATGATGTGTGGCCTTGGATATGTATGTTTGGGCTGATGACAGGTATTGGATAGTCCTATATATAGGGAAAACTCTGGCAAATTTTTTTTATAAAAAGAAATTGAGAAGTTAAGTTAACCGTTAACATTCGGGGACGAATGTCCATAAGAAGGGGAGAATGTTACACCTTGTGTATTCGGTGTTATCATGCTGTAAAAAGGGCTAATTCGATAGGAATATAATTTCTACGAGATATTTAAATTATTTGATAGTTATACACTAAGATTGGAAGTCATTTGAGTTGTGATTAAAAATTCGACAAAGATCGTCGCAAGTTATGGGTTTTAAATTTTACTGGAATTTGGATCAAATGTTGATGAGCTTTTCTCTCAATATACTGGGAGTTATGGTGTGTTCTACCTATCGAATCGAAGGTCTATGAGTCTAGTTTCCAACGCAATAAACCGTTCGTTAATACGACTTCAGAGTAGAGAGATATTAACATTTTCGTACAGGGGTGCACACTATTACGGGAATAGTGTGCAAACCGGGTTTTTGTCCAAATTTTTTTTATTTAAGTCATCCAAAACAGAACCCTTCGTTTATTTCTCTCCCAAACAGAATCAAAACCCTTGGTATTTCCTCTCAAACTTCTCCCATCCATCTAGCCAAGCATAACAACAATTTAATCATCTTCAACCATGGCAACTTCGGAATCGTGAATTTCTTCGGTGATTCACTTCTCATAGCAAGACTCCGCCTTGAAATTTTTTTCGAATTTTGAGTAATTCTAGTCACATAAGGTATGATTTAACTTCCTCCTTGTTTCTTGTAAACATCTACCATAAGAATTCTTAAGAAATAGTTGAAATCTATAGAAATATTCTTTGATTTTTGTTAAGAAACCCCTCTTAGTAGGACTTGGTTGTTTGGGCTGTTTTATATAGTTTTATTGTGTTGATTGAATCTGTGAAGATATGGCTGGAATCATGTCGATGAGGAGATGTAGTTAAGTAAAATTTTGATGGTGTGTTGGGTAAAATTTAAACTACAAAAAAGGGTCTACAATTCATGCCCGCAAGTTGTTCGCTTAATTGTCTAAATGAGGAATTATATAGGATATGAGCTTGAATTTGATATTGGATGGTTCGTGTTTTGTAAGAAATCATTCCTAAGGCTTTCGAGTTCTCGGAAATCGTATATAACTCCATCGACAAGGTATGTAGGGCTTTCGCTATACTTTTCGGCATGACTAGAATTCGAATAAACGTTTATTGAATTGTTTCGTCGGATGAGAGTTATTTCAGCTTCAACTTATAAAGATGCTTAGAACTAATTCTTTCTCATAGAGTGCGTACTTCAGAGAATATCCATGAATTCTCGGTTTTCCTTGTTCCGTGCTTAAAAAGAACTAGAGCCTTTTTACTCGTTGTCATTTCGACATTAATACAAATCTTGAATAAGTAGCACTTACTTTAAAGGTATTCATAATACATTGATCTCATGTTCTTAGTACTTGTTGACTCGTAGTTAAGAAAATCAGATATTTTAGCGACAATTATGATAGTCGGGGAATAATGATGATATGCCATTTTGACTATTCGTAGAAGTCTTCGAAGTTTGGTTCGCATTGCACTTATACAATTCATGATTTAGCATATGTATGTATTTACTTTTATTACCGAGCCGCACTATAGACGGCCGGGTATGACACATATTGTGTAACCACTGATCAGTTGGGATCACCGAGCTCCACGTGGCCGGGTACGATTCTACCGAGCCTTTATTATGGCCGGGTACGTTATGGATATTATAGCCCCACAGAGGGATTTATTATTATATAATGTGATATATTATAACTAGCGATAGTGAGCAACGATTCCATGAGCATACATTTATATCCAGGTTGAACTTTTAATTTACTATCGAGGCTAATTTTATAAATTCAAATTTTCTATATATATTTTCTCTTGTTAATTACATTTTTCATGTTACATTTGTCGCCCTACATATTCAGTACATATTTCGTACTGACGCATTTTTATGCGCTGTGTTCATGCCCACAGGTTCGGATAAATAGAGCGGTGTGCCTCCTCAGTAGGACCCCCAGGATCAGCGTTGGGTTTCGCGCTCCACTTTTTCGGAGTTGCTCACTTTGAGTCCATAGGTACTATTACATATGTATATGTGTAGTTTTGGGTATGTCGGGGGGTTTTGTCCCACCCTGTTGATAGTGTCTTACACTCTTAGAGGCTTGCAGACTAGCGGTCATTGTAGCGGTCATTGTATATATATATATATATATTTCGTATAGCCCTATCGGCATTATGGATAGCTGTTACACTGTTGTTGCAGCCTTGTTGGCTTAGGTTATATGTATATATGTCGTGTTGGTCTCTTCTGCCTGCAGGTTATTATATTTCAGATCATATTTCATGGTTGGTTCACTCGGGCCTTCGTGCATCGGGTGCCAGTCACACCTCCCAAGATTGGGGTGTGACAGTTGTCCTGAAAAAGTTTTCTGAAAAGTGGACGGAATGGCTCACACGCGCCACAAAAGTTAACTTAGCTCGTCGGAACCTTAGTTCTGGCGGCGCATGGAGGCGCGTGACTTTCTACCCGAGGGAATAACAAGGGTTTTGTCGCCTCACTTTTTTGAACAAGATGGTAGTATTGGTTTTCATACAACATTTAATGATGAGGAGATAACCCAAATCAATCTTGAGTCATCAACTGGAAAGACGCACGATAATTGACTTTTCTGTTCATATGGGACTGGAGTTTCCGGGGTTTGGTCGCATGAGAGTATCAGATCTGATGGTGGTACTGGTATATGCACAGTATCACTGTAGCAGTGATAAACCCTGAGAACAAATAAAGTTGCCGGAAAATTGCACGGCGATGAGATCTTTCTTCCCGGATGTCGTTGGAATGATGCACAATAATTATTTTCTCACTGAAGCTATGATACCATGTGAGGAAGCACGGAAGAAAATATATTATTCCTATTTTAACAATAATACAATGAGCCCTATATATAATACATATTATACTCCTACTACATGATTGAATTCGGACATATTATACTCGCTACTACATATGTGATTAGGGCATATTCTACTTTTACTAGATATAGGACTAGGACTATTTAAACATAACTATCTAACAACAACTATTTTTATCACTAGTATTAATACACGCGCAATGCGCGGACGTAAATCAAGTCAAATTATAATGTAGGTTGTTTGAATCATGTGCAAATAACCTCAAAATATATATGCTCATATAATAATTATATAATCATTACATATTAATTAAGAAGCAAGATATAAAATTATTGTTCAAATCTCATGTGGACAATCTATTTTTTATTTCATTTGTAGCAACCTAACTCCTTGACTTTACTTGCATTTCATTTCACTATCTAGTAAACTAAATATGTCATGTTGTGATCTCTCTTGTTTGAGCATATTTGATCATATTATTTTAGCAAAATTCTTATTATCACTCTCTTTTTATGTGAAAGTCAAATATGTCTTATTCATCACATCATTTTACACAAATCCTTTTTCCTTTTTTGTTCTATTATTGTATCATTTACTATTCTCTTAATAGGTTAGTGATTAGCTTAATGTCTTGCTTATTATCTTTTTAATAGTCTTTAATATATACACTTTTTTTATTCTTAAAATTTAATATATTATTATGTTTGATCTTATTCATAATTTGTAATCATTTAAATTTATTAGTAATACTTTAAATGTAATTTAACTATGTTAGTTTATTTATTTTAAATTAACTTAAACTCTAAGTATCCCCACACTATCCTTAGTTTTTTATACATTCTCTTCCCTACTATAAATTCAACCGCATTCTGAAGCGATCTTCTTCTAGTTGCAAGACGAAATCCAACAATCGACTGCTCACTCTAAATAACCAGCCCCACAGTTAGCTCAACTCTTTCATAACATAAGGGGGCGAGATTGCACTCAATTTTAATTAGTTTTTATATAAATTTTTTTTACCTATGACCAAAGGAATATCACATTTTACTTTAAATTGTAACTTTAAATTAGACTAAAATATCAATATAAGTTCTTTGATTATTATGTTCTAAATGTATTGAGGTTTTTTTATAACTGTTTTTGTATTAGATGCAGTTAGATTTTCTTTCTTTTTTAGTTTTAAGATAGATTTAATGTATTAGCAAAATTACCTACACTAAAAAAAATTTAGCTTTCTTATTTTCATTTTAATCATAGAAAATATTTATTAATTTTTTGAACACATTATACCTAGATAATGTATTAATATTTTCACTTTCATTTTATTTATACGTACTATTTTCAAAAATAATGAAAGAATATGAAATAAAAAATGTCATCTCAAATTCAAATTATTATTATCATTCTATTTTCTAAAGTGGACCGTAGTTTCAACAAATTATGTTGTGCTTTCAAACTTAAACTAATCATAAAAATAATTTTTTAAATTGTTTGAACATATTATATTTAAATGTTATAGTAGTATTTTCATTATCATTTTATTTCTTTACGTAAAATTTCTTTTGTTTTTAGTTTTAAAATAAAAATAAAATATTAACAAAATTACCAAAATTAGAAATTTATTTTTTATTAGTTTTATTTTTCATAAATAAACCTTCAATTTCATGGTATTGTCCATAGTTTGAGTATTCTCATCATAACTTTAAGAAATTTCTAATCTCAAATTAAAATAGCTTCCCTTTCATTTTTAGTAGTAAATTATTAATAATTTTCTTTAATATTGTTATTTTTTTAAATCTAATATGTAATTTTATTACATTTTTGTCAAAGATCTATATAGATTATGTATAAGATTTCTTTAACTACTTCTATTAATTATGTTCGTATTTATAATTTTAATTATTAATGTTGTCTTAAAATCGTCAAATGGCTTCATTTTAACTTGCCAGTTGGCTTAACTACAATATATACTACTATTTTTTTAATATAATATATAGATAGATTTAGATTAGGGTTAGTACGATAGATTCTGGCAAGTATTATTGAGGAGGATTGGCCCTCTTTACAGAATGGTATATACTATATTAAAAGCACGAAGGCCCTTAGCGAAATATCGTTCGACTTTTTTACCCTTTAAAAATAAAGTTCGCATTGGATAAAATAGTAATTTAAATATTTTCCTAATATGTAAGAATGGTCATTTAATATTTGCTTAATATCTAAGACATTGAAATCAACTTTAATTCTGATTATTAAAATTTTACACAGTTGAATTATGTAGAGAATCTTTATATTTAGGATTCTAAAAGCAGTTAAATTTTATTTTATATAGGTTTCCTTATCTCAAGCACATTAATATTAAAGATGTAGTAAAATATTGTTTTTACCATTCAAAACGTAGAAATTAAGTACTCATATTTGTACTAAAAATTTTCTGTAGATTAGCACTACTTTAAATCTACTAAAATAGGTAAATATAAGTTATATATGACACAAATGTAGAATACTCATTGTATTTGATAAAATTAAAAGTAACATCGAATTATTGGGTTCAAAATGAGAAAAAAATTAAAAGAATAAGCAGGAATATCCCTACTAAAGGACGTTAGAAATGTTACCAATTTTTCATTAAGTCTTAATCGTTGATTGTGATTTAAATTCTTTTATTGCTTATTAGTGATTTTGCTTTTATTTACCATTTTCTTTTATGTTCTTAACTTGGTATTGTCTAACCTTTGTGTTTTCTTTCTCCAAGTTTTAGGTTGCCGATTCTATATCATAGAAGTTTTTGGGTCTTTAAAACTAACACAACAAAGTATATCATGTATATTGTATATTGAGGTAATTTATTGTTTATTTTGTTCCTCACCAAATGAGATATGAAATACTCCCCCTAGCATGTGAGTCCCATAATCTTTTTTATTGTTTTAGTTTTATAGAATATTATTGTAACATTTGATAATTCTTTCTTGGTTTAGTTTATCGTTACTTTTGTTTCGGATACTTTTAAAGGATTTTGGAATAATTATATCCACTGATCATTTTTTAGGATAAAAGATTATGTTGGTTAATACTTTAGGTTAAAAGATGATTTACGTTTGGGAAAATATCTAAATACTAACATAATCATATTATTTTATATTTATATACTGACATCAATATTACACAATAATTCATATTATTTTATATTTATACACTAAAGCTAGTTATATAGAATAAAGTATGTCTTGTCTACAATATTCATCTTGTCTGGTTAAAAATGGTGATTAGGATTCCTCCTTATCAAACTATGTCAACACGCGCGCTTCGGTGCTTAGGTGGAATCAGCTATGGCTGCCATGTCAGCATTCAGGTCCCAATAACTGGTCAAGAGACTTCTAACTCATTGTGAATTTCATCCAATATGAACACCATATTATGTTATTGTATGGTAGGCCGGGATTTTTTGGTGATTTATAGATTGTGTAATTTCCAGTCACTTCTTGCCACTTATAACAGTGAGAATAATTTATCAGTTCTGTATTCATCTAGGCATAAGCGGATTTAGGGTGGCATGTGTGTTTATTCGAACACCCTTTACAGAAACATTATATGATATATATAAGGTAAAATTTATTTTTTATCTCTATATATTAAGGTTTGAACATCCTTAACACTACCAAAAAGTATAGTAGTGGTGAAGGGGGTTCAAAATCTACATTCGGTTATGAGTTCAATTCCCACTAGCTATAAAAGAATGTTTTGAACCCCCTTCGTCGAGATCCTGCCTCCGCCACTGCATCTAAGTTGCTTCGACATGACAGTTTGTTTAGGTCTCGTACCTTTGTCGATATAACAGTAGTATGGGTTCGAGACGAGATACAATTTTAATTTCTGAAATCAGAACCAAAACTAGGGTCAATTTGAAGAAAATAGCATACCTTATCTAGCATATCAATCCTTATCTTATTTTCTCATAATTTAGAGATATATTTTTATTTTTATTTGGCAAAATAGCTTTTTGGGCGCTTAAACTTGTTGGGGTTTTAAAAGCCGATAATAAACTTATTACTTTTTCATTTAAACACTCAAATTTATTTTTTTCTTAATTAATAAATATATTTGACCATTGATCATGTTTATGGAGCGTCGAGTAACATGACCTAGGGGAGCGTGAAAACATCTTTTCCAACGCCCAACCGTACAAAATGTGACTTTTCCTGACATAGATAGAGAGTAGGTCCTACTGGATTTTAAATAAGATTATTTACATTTATTTTTAAGGGTCCCTACACATAATTAAGACTAATATTTCTTTTTCTTTGTTTTACTCACATGATATTCGAACTCATTGATTTTATTAATTCAAAGTTATTTTGTATAAATTTATTAAGAGGAGAAGCTTGGGTTAGCAACTAGAGCTGACTCTAACCCATTACGCCACATCACCACCCCCTTCCCTCCGCTTCTTCTAAACCGCCCTCTTCCCTTCCAAATTTTCTAAACTCCAACAACCAATATCTTAGCTCAAACACAGTTCTTCTTCTCACTCCAAATTACAGTAAAATTAAACTGAAAATTTTCAAAAATGGAGGGATTAATTTCATTTGTGTACAAAGCAATAATAGATTACAAAAATACTAGACAAGGCGGAATGATTAATGAATTGCCGTTGGGTTCTTACATGACACTCTCTGGAGATTCGGATCGGTTCGAGATGTCGGGTATACAGCTATTCAGGTTGCCCGATAACAAATTTCGATAAATTCTTCAGCTTCATCAACTAGTACTACCACTAAGAGAATGGTCTCCGCCGGATCACCGGCAAACCTCGGCTTTTGATCGAGGAAGAAAATTGATCAGGTGGAGTGTTGTGTGGTAAAGGGAAGAAAAAGGAGCAGAGATAGCGTTCTGTTGCTAGGGGTGTTGGAAAAAATAGGAGGAGTTGCTGCTGAAATAATTAATGGGATGAAGAAGAACGCTAAAGCAGTCAAATTAAAGAGAAGGAGTTGCTGTTTTCGCGCCCTTACGTGTAAGATATTCATTAGTTATTTGCTGACCGTATAGACACGTATGTGTACGTGTAATACATGCTCACTTGGTGTCTTGTCGGATGTGTTTATTAGTAATGGAAAAAATAAGTTCTAGTGTTCAAATGAGAAAGTTATAAGTTTATGTATCGGCTTTTAAAATCTCGACAAGTTTAAGTGGTCAGAAAGCTATTTCGCCTTTTTATTTTTAACCAAATCTCCGCACTTATATCCGTACTAGGATCCGTAACCCCAAATCTTATAATTTACTTATCCATGGATCCGACCTCTAGATCCGCACCTGTATCCGTGTCCGAGCAACTTAGGTGTTCGTTACTTGAAAATTCTTAGATAGATACAAGACTACAACTGATTGGAAACATTGCCAAGTTAGAATACCTTAGCTGAAATTGTGCCAACATGAATGCATAACCAACTGTCCCTTTAGCAAGAGAGTTTGATTAAAAGAAAATGTCATTTTGATAATGATATTCTGAGTAATACAGCAGTAAAAATTCTTTAAAATAGACAGTTATTAAAACCAAGTCTCTTTTGTTTCTCCTGTTAAGGCTTTTGAACCAAGTCAAAATTTATAGTATAACCTAACACTTCATTGTTTTTGGTCAAAGACAGTTAAAATTTTCAATTCTCATCTGCAATTGCATGGCATCGAATTCTAAAAAATCAAGTAATGTACAATGCTATCACTTTTAGAATCTTCAGAGAATGTTGTTGATGTCCTTAATGTTGAAAAAGAAAGGTAAACGACATGTGATCGTTTACCTTAATACATTGTCTCAGGTACATTTCTCTTCAAATTGATGTATTCAATACTATCAGGAATAATATAATGCAACTCTCATGTTTTGTTCAGAATTCATGTAAGTATCACCTGTCTGTGCCGATAAATGGCGTTGATATTTATTTGGTGAAGCTATAGTCTGCTCTGACCATCATATTCTTGTTTTTCAAATGGAGGAAAAGGCCTAAATGTGTGATTAAGAACTATAAAGCTGGTATTATGTCAAAATAAAAAAGTAAACACAGACTTGACACAACAGGAGATGAAAAGAAAACCACTTTATTCACTTTTGAATTATTAAGAAGAATATAAACAAAAAAAAGAAATAGAACTTGATTTATGCATTATGAGGGAATTGATTCGTTTGGTGGTAAACTTTGTTACAGTTTTTGCCCCTTTAGAACTACATTAGCCTTCGTGTCAATGTGGATCCATATCATCTCGAGGGTCAATTAATCTTAGCAAGAGCAACAATAACTACCCAGTAAAATTCCACCAAGTGGGGTTTGGAGAGGGTAGTGTGTAGGCAGACCTTACCCTTACCCAATAGGGCAGAGAGGTTAGATATGGATATGGATATAGAACAAAGAATAAGGAGGAGCATGAATATGACAGTTGACAACTTTAGAGAGCCATACCTCTACGGCTCTACAGACTACAGTCGAGAAAAAAGGAAAGTTTCCAATTCTTTTTTGGAAAGTTTTGTGCTATCTTGTGGAATCTCATTTAAGGAAACCGTTTGAAGTCAAAAGATTGGGCCCCAATAGTGAGGTCTTACAACAACAACAATTGTGGAATCTCATTTAAGGAAAGTTTTGTGCTATCTTGTGTTGATATTTTCTTTTTTAATTTCATTTTTTTGTTCTTCACTGAAATGTCGCCCCATTTAAGCTCATCTCTGTCCAATATTGCAACAACAACAATAACACCTATGCCTCAGTCCGAAACAAGTTGGGGCCAGCTATATGAATATTCATTAATCATGTCACTACATTTAAACTTATTTCAAACAAATTGTATCCAAGGGATCTTAACTGAGGATTCACCATAAGATTGACTAGTTTTACACCGACTGTTAGCTTGCCGCAACTCTCCTTCTTTTACTACTGACTTACTATATTTGAGATTTTAACTGATATAACGGCCTTCTTGTTTGACAGATTAGGATGTGGTGTGCACAACTATGCCAGCAGAGCAGAATGTTACAAGTGCAAAACACCTAAGGATTTTGGTGAGCCTGATACTACATAGTCGACATTTTACTTTCCAAGACCATTTTTTATTTACTAACATCTTGTTCATTTCTTTGTGTTTTCAGGAGGTGATCTGAGGGAAAGCTATATTGAGGTATGCGGCGACATGAGTTATTACTGAAGATTTACCAGATCTCTTAAGCTTCCTTTCTTTAACTGTTTTTAGTAGCACTTCCTTGTAGTAATTGCTCAAAGAAGGTTTCTAATTCTAACTGCATTGTAACTGTGCAAAGTGTTCAATGAATGAAATCCCTTCAGGTTTTGCATTCTCTTTGCCTTTCAAGTTTCAACAACTGCATTTTCGGGTTGGTCCAATCAGTCGATCACTATGAAAGACAATGTTAGAGTAGGCTCGAACCTTATATGTACTAAAAGAATATTGTTGTTGGAGAATCCAAGCAACATAGGTTTTGATTAAACAGTTGCTCAAAGAATTGAAGTTTGAAGAAATTTGTTAAATGGAACTTGTGTGTGATAATAAAACTGCCATTCATATTGCATCAAATTCGGTATTTCTTGAGAGGACTAAACATATTGAGATTGAATATCATTTCGTCGGAGAAAAGATACTCTCATGATATATTATTACAAAGTTTGTGAAATTAAATGATCTGCTTGCAGATATTTCACCAAGTTCTCGTATTAGTTATATCTGTAACAAGTTCGATACATACGACTTATATGCACGGGCTTGAGAGGGAGTGTTAGAGAATTAGTGTATATAGGAGGCTTAGTGCCACATCGGAATAGGAGTAATATATATAGTATAGAATGTAGATATAAATAGGACTTCGTATTATAGTAAAGTAACGCATATCAACACTTTTGCAGATGTGGCTACTCGTTGCTGTATTGCTTGAAAATCAATAATTAACTTACTTTTCTGAGATGCTTCTAACATTGAACAACCCGATCATAAGTATCTAAATAACAAGTCATCGGTGGGGCACTACATATGCTAGGTACAATGATTTTTCTGGCTTTCTATGATTCTTGTTTTACCACAACAAGTTATCTCATTTAGAAACCTTTATTCTGATGAGATATTAGAAAGCATCAACTCAATTGTCAAACCGAAATCTTGCTAAAAGTAGTGAAGAACCCCAGCTAAAGTTTTAAGCATTTTTTTTTTGTTTAATTTGGCTATAATGAATACATCGTCTTAGACTGTTGGTGGTCAATGTTGTGTTCATACTACTCTTATATTTTCATAGTGTCGGGCCTTATTTACTGGCTATTGTTTTTGCTTTCCATCTATGTACTGGTTCATATGATGTTATTATTTCTATGATTTTTGTTGATGTACTGATATATTATCTCTTTTTCGCCCTCTTGAATCGAGAGTCTATTGGAAACAACCTCTCTAACCCTCGAGTAGAGGTAAGGTCTGCGTACGCTACACTCCCCAAACCTCACTTGTGGGATTTTACTGGATCGTGTTGTTGTTGTTGTTGTTGTTGTTGTTGTTGTTGTTGTTGTAATGAACACATCCAGATAAGTACATGGGCATCTACAATCATTTTTCTTGATTATATATGTTCACAACCTGTGATTACTGGATGAGTTGTTTCATATTTTCCCCTTATTGTTTCAGATAACTCAATTGTATAGAAGAACATATCTTAATTAAACACTATTAGCAAAAGTAACACTTGCTAAAACTTACCTTCTGACAGCCAATAGGAATATGCAAAATTCAAAAGCAAGTATTATTCAGGAGGATTGGCCCCCTTTACAGAATGATCACATATTATATATAGAATAAAGGATGGAGGAGCTTTGTCTGATGTTTTCTTATCCAGCATATTCGTATTGTCTGGTTAAAATTTGATTAGGATTCCTGTTATCAAATCCTATGTGAACACGCAATACTTGTGTACGTAGGTGGAATCATCCACGATTGCCATGTCAGCATTTTGTGGGCCCAATAATTAGTCAAATGGCTATAGCTCATTGTCAATCTCACATTAATACTTGATTTTGCCCAATGTGAACATCATATTATGTGTTTGTATGGGATGCCTGGATTTTTTCATCAATGACAATACATTGTGTCATATTCACTCATTTCCTGCCACTTATAACCTATGTTGCTCGGGCTCTCCGAAAATGTTGCCAGGTGCGTGTCGGATCCTTCAAAGGCAATATATTTTTGAAGGAACTGACACGGGTACGGCGACATTTTGGAGAGTTATTTCTCTTCAAATTCAATTATTCATGTTTTGTTCCAAATTCATGTATCACCTTTCTGTGCCGATAAAAGCTTTTTATATTCTTAGCAATCTATTGGGTGAAACTATGATATTATTGTTATTAAAATAGACAAGTAAACACAGACATGACTGAACATCAAATGAAAGAAGTCCACCTTATTCACTTCTGAATTATTAAGAAGAATAGAACCTTGAATTATATATGCATTATGAGGGAATTGATTCCTTTGGTGGTAAACTTGTTACAGTTTTTGCCCCTTTAGAACCTGGGCCATTTCCCACCTGAACGCGCTCATGTAATTTGTAAGCAAGGGCGAAGGTACTTATTTGACCACCCATGGTCGAAAAATTACACGGAATATATATATAAGTAAAATATTAGATTTTAATCGTATATAACATAAATTTAACACTCTTTATTGGAATTTTTTTTTACTTCTAGTTTGAACACCCTAATTCCTGGCTTCGCCACTGTGTGTATCCATACAATCTCGAGGATCCATCAATCTTAGCAAGATCACGCGTTATAATAACACCCCCTCTCCACACACACATAACATCTTCCCCTCATGACACCTACTAGAAATGGATACAGAACAAAGAATAATATTTTTGAGGAGCTCCATTTTTGGAGGGGCATTACTGGACTTATGAAAGAAAATAGTGCTTCACATTAGGTGCGTTTGCAGAACTTTTAGCAAGCGGTGTTGATACTTAAGGATAAATGAATCAACCGTGGGACAAATAGTGAAAGAGATTAAGAAGTTTAGAATTACGATAGCAAAGAAGCTTGTTTAAAATTTGCAAAATCGCAAAAATAGAAATATATTTTTAGAATTATGATTCCAGATGGTGGACAAATAGCAGTACCATTATAGGAGTATATGCTTAAAAAACTTCCTTTATGCATTCACACATTTTTTTTAATAACTTATCGAACGTGGAAGTCAGGCTTAATTGATTAATTTATATGATGAAATTGAGGGTTAAACTCTCAATTTTTTCCAAAAGGACCATGCTAAAAAATTTAAAAACAAAAAAGGTTTTCTGCTGAGGTCGATTCCCAGACATCAAGCAAGAAAAATGCAACCTCACCACTGTGCCTAATGCTGCTTTATGCCATAAAAGTCATTTATTTTTTTAATATTTTATATTATAGTTCTGTTTTTTTGCATGTGTCTATAGAGCAAAATTTTGACATTGCTGGGGTAAACGTGCATCCGCCCCTGTTTACATGCATGAATATGGCAATAAT
The DNA here is from genome assembly GCA_032618575.1 of Nicotiana noctiflora. Classification (NCBI taxonomy): domain Eukaryota; kingdom Viridiplantae; phylum Streptophyta; class Magnoliopsida; order Solanales; family Solanaceae; genus Nicotiana; species Nicotiana noctiflora. Next base: position 52,104 of record JASVEL010005507.1, read on the forward strand.
AACAAGGATCCGGTGAAATCTCATTAGTTGGGTTTGGGGTAGTGTATACGCAAACATTACCTTTACCTCTATCCGAGCAAGGGTAAGATCTGCATACATACTACCCTCCCTAGACCCCACTAATAAAATTTTACAAGATCGTTGTGCTCAGATTCATGCATGTGAAATCCCATTAGAGAACCATACCTCTGCGATCAAGAAAAAAGGAAAGTAGGAGGTGTATAAAATTCTTTTTTGGAAAATTTGTGCTATCTTGTGGATCCCATTTAAGGAAACTTTGGGCCCCATTAATGAGGTTTTCCAACTATATAAAGCTCCCCAAACCATTCATCAAAATTACCACCTCTAGCAAACCATTTTTTGAGCTTCAAGTTTACGTCTAGTTGATCAGAACTCAGTTCATCACAAGGTGAGGAGGCATCGATGATTTATTTTCCTTCTGCAGTTCTTTTCATACGGCCTATTTTACTTCCTTTATGAAAATTTGTTCTCATCATCTTTTCATGTTCATCATTTTCAGTTAGACATAAAATGAGCAGTGGAGATTGGATGTGTGCTGCATGCCAACACATAAATTTCAAGAAAAGGGATGCATGCCAACGGTGCAGTTGCCCTAAATATGCAACAGCAACTGATGTTGCCATGTATGGACTAAACAAAACAGAAGTCTTAGCCGGAGACTGGTATTGCAGTGCCATGAACTGTGGTTCTCACAACTATGCGAGTCGAACAAACTGCTATAGATGTGGTGCCTTAAAAAGCGACTATTATGGTATTGGGGCAGGAATGATGGCATCAACAGGTTATGGGGCAGGAATGATTCCTGGTTGGAAGAGCGGCGATTGGATTTGCAGCAGGTTAGTTCACATTTACTTAAACTACATTTACATCTCAGTTCCAAACAAGTCAAGGCCGGCTATATGAATCTTCATTGTTCATGTCATTCCATTTAAGCTCATTTCTGTCCAATATTGCAACAACAACACCTACACCTTAACACGAAGCAAGTTGGAGTCAGCTATTATAAATCTTCACAAATCATGTCGATATAATATTTAAGCTCATCTCAAGCCAATATTATACAAGACAATATTTAAGACTAGGGATATATCCTAGAAAACATTGTATTATGAGGATTTATCTCAAGATTGATTAGTTTTACGCTGACTGTTAGCCTGCAACAAATCTCCTCCTTTTACTACTGACATACTATCTTTGGGATTTTTACTGAACTGTCAGCCTTGTTTGACAGATTAGGATGTGGTATGCACAACTATGCCAGCAGAGCAGAATGTTACGAGTGCAAAACACCTAGGGATTTTGGTGAGCCTGATACTGCATATATAATCGACATTTTACTAATTTCCAACACCATTTATTATTTACTAATATCTTGTTCATTTCTCTGTTTTTCAGAAGGTGATCTGAGAGAAAGCAATTTATATTGAGGGATGCAGCAACATGAAGTTATTACTGAAGTTTACCAAAAGTCATAACCTTCAGTGATCCTAATTCTTATTTTCCTTTAATTTTATTTTTTCATTTGTTTAATATAGTATTTAGTAGCATTGCCTTGTAGTTGTAGTTGTTCAAAGAAGGGTTTCTAGTTCTAAATGTATTGTAACTGTGCAAAGTGTTCAATGAATGAATCCCTTCGGATTTTGCATTCTTTCTGTCTTTCAAGTTTCAACAACTGCATTTGTAGTGTAGGGGTGGTCCAATGATTAATAGTATAATATTATGTAGCCTCACACACTATGGAAGACAATGATACATTATGGTCGAACCGTATATGTGTACGCAAAGAATATAAGGGATATATGTTGGTGTTGGTTGGTACAACTTGTGCCCAATACATTGTCCCAAAGATATTTCTTAAATGCACAATCTATACACTGACCATTATGGAAGTTGTTTACGTATACTCGCAAAAATGTGGATATAAGTGTCTTTGAGAATCAATTCTCTTTTGTGAGGCTGCAGCTTTTGCAATTGCCTCATTAAAAAGGTAATTCTACCACAGTACTGTTAAGTCTGTTACAACGTAATACAACAACAACGGCCCAGTATGATTCCACAAGTGGGGTCTGGGGAGGGTAATATATACGCAGTTCTTACCCCTACCCCGAGGGGCAGAGAAGCTGTTTCTAGGAGACCCTCAGCTCAAGAAAGTGACAAGAGGAGATATATTAGTACTATCAATAGACTCATAATAAAATAACATAAAATACATAACATAAAATAACAAAATAATAGCAATATATAAAATCTAGAAAATACGAAAAATATGAAAGGTATAACAATATCTACCAGATCAAGCTCTGCATCAATATCTAACCAATAACATCCTATGACTAACTCCTAACTGTCTCTTACAATGTAATAGTGATCTTATTTAAAACCCTTGTATTCTGATGAGATATTAGAGAGCATCAACTCACTTCTCAAACCAAAATCTTGCTAAAAGTAGTGGAGAACAGTTTTCAGCATTTGTTTTGGCTATAATGAACATATGGGTGGCAAATGGGCAGATTGGATTGAATTTGGGCGGGTCAAGATGGGTTAGTCAATAAATGGGTCATTGCCCAACCCGAGCTCAAAGTGAATTTGGGTTAAAATGGGTTGGATCAAGATGGGCTAAACAATGGGTCACAACCCAACCCGCCCAACATGACCCATATTCTAAAATCATGCTCATCTTGCATATAATTTGTTTTAGGGGGTTTGCGCCCGGGATGGGGGTAAAGGGGAGGGGGGCATGGGAGGGGTAGGGGTAGAAGGTGTAGAAAAATAAATAATAAAAAATTAAAAATACAACAAAAAATAAATTTTTTAGTGATTTTGCGTGGCGGGGTAGGGGTAGGGGTAGGGGTAGGGGCTAGGGGATAAGGGGTATGGTGGGGTGGTAGAAAAATTTAAAAACAAAAAATAAAAATTTAAAAATAAAAATAAAAAATAAATTTTTTTTAGGGGTTTGGCACCGATGGGTAAGGTGTGTGTGTGGGGGGAGGGGGTATTGATAGGATGGGGTGGGGTGGCAGAAAAACTGAAAAACTAAAAATAGAAATTTAAAAATTAAAATAAAAAATAAAATTTTTTTAGGGGGTTCGCGCCGGGGATGGGGGTTATATGGGGGTTATGGTGGGGTGGGGTCGGGTGGGATGGCAGAAAAATTGAAAAACAAAAAATTGAAATCTAAAAATAAAATAAAAATAAAAAGTAAAGAAATTTTAAGGGGTTTGCACCGGGGTTAGGTTGGGGGTAGGGGTATTGGGGGGAGGGTATGGGTTGGATGGGTGATGTAGAAAATAAAATAATTAAACATTAAAAATACAAAAAAAAATTATCTTTTGTAGGGGTTTTGTGTGGGGTGGGGGTATAGGGGGTTGGGTGGGATGTGGTGGGGTGGGTGAGTGAGTGGCGTAGAAAAATAAAAGAATAGAAAATTAAAAATAAAAAAATTGGAGCAACTAAGTAAATTTCTAAATAAGTTAGGTTGAGATACTTTATTTCGGGTGAGTTTCATGGGTTATATTTGGGTTGTTAAATGGGTCAGAATGTGCTATAAAAAATAATAGGTTAACTTGGACTCAACCCAAATTGACCCATAAGCTAAAATGGTTGTAGCCTAACCCATTAATCTCTGGGCTAGTTGGCCGGGTTAGATGAGTTTGGGCTCAAATTCCCACCCCTAAATGAACACATCCAGAGAGGGACAGCGCATCGCCAATCATTCTTCTTGCTCTTATGGTTACTGTCATCAACATCATTATTAATGGATGAATTGTTTCCTTTTTCAAAATAATCACTTGTATATATAAGAAGATTATATTAATTAAGCACTATTAGCAAAAGTAACACTTGCTAAAACTTACCTTCTGACAGCACTATAGAAATATGTAAAATTCAAAAGCAACGACTATCTTTATCATCTGCTGTTAGGAAGTAGATTCTGACAAGTATTATTGAGGAGGATTGGCACCTTTTACAGAATTGTCACATATATGGAATAAAGCATATAGACTTTTATTTGAGGTTTTCTTATCCAGAATATTCATCTTGTCATATTAAAATTGGTGATTAGGATTCCTCATGTTATATAATGAACCTATACGCTTTACCAAATGAACATAGACTGTTTTTAGTAGTATACATAACCTATATATAGATAGCAGATTTGTAGGAATATTTTTTATATTCTTTCCTTAGTTAACACCTAATGTAGCATATACATATATGTATCGCTACATGAAATAATATACCAATTTAATTCTTCCACACCTTGTTAATTACATGGTATCAGAGCCACATTTGTGGCTTCGCCAGGGTTGAGTTTGTCTCGCTGGAGTTGACCAAAACTTTCCGGCAGACACGTGAGGTGCGTGTGTGGTCCATTCTTTCTCCAGCTTTGTTCTTCGAGATCAGCTTGATATTTTCAATTGTGAACCTTATTTTTTTAAAGAACATACTCGGATAAGGTTGTAGTACATTGTCACGACCCCAAACCCGGTCGTGATGGCGCCCAACACTAATGCTAGGCAAGCCCGACCATTCACTCTCTCATCTTGAGCACGAACCTCAAAACCAATTAATTAATACTTAAATCAAATATTAATACTCAAATAAAATAATACGAAATACTCACATAAACTGCAACTCCCAAAGACTTGGGGTCATGAGTCTAGAGCCTCTAAAACAAACTGAAAAAAATATTTGAACTAAAATACACAAGTCTGAGAATGTATATATAAATAAAACTGAAATAGGAAGAGTAGTCAGGTCCTCCGAACGTCAAGCAGCTACCTCAACAACTCTGATAAGCTCTGGAGACAAAGACTGCCCAGCTAAGCCTCCGGTGCACCTGAATCTGCACACAAGGTGCAGGAAGTAGGGGTGAGTACTACCAACTCAGTGAGTAATAAGCATATAAAATGTCTGAAGATAAGAAATCCATAAAAAGCCACAAAGTAAAGTTAAAACTAACAGTCCGACACCTTACTACAAACCAACATCAAAACAACTTCAAATATAACAGTCAAGTATAATGCAAGGATGCAATGAAATGCACATGAACCCGCTACGGCATACATCCCGATCCATTTAACGTCAACGACGCTCACTAGGGTTGTGTACACACTACGGAAAGGTTCCTACAGCCTAAGCGCAATATCATCATATCATCACTGCGGCGTGCAGTCCGATCCATACTCAGTCCACAATATGTATATGAGTGACGTAACAGGTTCAATTAATTTCCCAGTTTCCAATTTATATTAAGAAGGATATACTTTAGATATTTAGCTTCAGGAAAAGTGACTTAGCATTTCATATCAGTGATTATACATAGCATGCTATCACAATGATATTCATCCTCTAAGGATGGTACAGATCGACACAAGACCCCAAACATGGCAATAAGCCCAGATATATTCAATACAAGGTGCGATCAGCCGCCAATATGGAAACAATCTTGTTCGGGATGGACCAATTCACAATGCCTAGTCATAAATAATCACGCACCAGCCATGTGGTGGGATTCATTCCCTAATATAGCATCACAATGTGATAAACCGGGGTTTGATACCCTCATGTCATCATCTATACAAACTACTCACCTCTAACCGGCCGTAAACTGGTCCGAAATGTCTTTTCCTTTTGTATCAACCTCCTCGCACGTTGAATCTAGTAAAAAGCACAACGAATACATAAATATGGGTTAAAGAAACATAACCCGATCCAAAATACTCGAAAAGTACTAAAATTCATGAAGTTGGTAAAACCTGAGCCCCGGGCTCACTTCTCGAAAAATTCCTAAAATCACACCAACGGATTCCTCATCTCGCCATGAGTCTGTACATATAAATTTTATCGAAAACGGAGCTCAAATGGCCTTTCAAATCCTAAAAATTCGTTTTCAAAAACCAAGCCCTAGTTCTTCACAATTTCTACCTACTTTCATGAATTTAAGTGTTGATTCTTCCATAAATTGGTATTTTCTAGTCAAAATACTTACCTCCAATCAATACCGGTCGAAAACCCTCATCACATCGGTCAAAAAGCTCTCTTGACAGAGCAAAAATGGTGGGAAAATAATGTGGGTCGCGGACAAAAGGATTTTAAACATTCTGTCTGACTACTGTAGCGACCCCTATGCGATCGCATCACTACCCCTGCGATCGCATAGGACAAAAATCCAGGCCTTCAAATTCCTCTTACGTGATCGCAGGACAGGCCATGCGATCACATAACATTGCTTCCCCTTCTACGCGATCGCATAAGCCCCCTCGCGATCGTAGGCATACCTACGCGATCGCATAGAGGAAAATTTCTCTGTAATTTTTTGCTACACTTTTCATGTTCAAAACTCCCCGTTAGCCATCCGAAATCACCCCGAGGCATTCGGGATCTCAACCAAATGCATAGATATGTTCTATTACTTTGTTAAAACTTGTTCGTAACATAAAAACACTATCATAAACATCAAAATCATCGAATTACCACGGATTCAAGCCTAAGTTAAACTAAAACTTCCGAAACTCGCATTCGATCACAAATACGACCAAACGACGTTCGAATGACCTGCAAATTTGCAGACATACCTAAAATCACCTAACAAAGCTAATGAAACTCTCGGAATTCCATTCTGACCCTCGAATCAAAATTTCACCTACCAACCGGAATTCGCCAAAATTTAACCTTCGCCAATTGAAGCCTAATTCTACACCGGACCTCCAATTGAATTCTGACTTTACTCCTAAGTCACAAATCATCCCCCGAAGCTACCCTAATCACCAGAGCTCACATCCAAGCGCTCTAACAACATAGTCAACTTTTAGTTGACTTTTTCGAAACAAGATTCCTTCAAATAGGCTAAGTGCTATATTTTTAACTAAAACCAATCCAATTCTACCCGATCAACTCAAATACTGATATTGAAACATAGAACAACATAATATGGGAAAACGAGATGGTAACTCACGTGACAACAGCCGGGTCGTCACATACATCAATTTTGGTCAGGTTTGAGTTCTTCTACTATTTGATTTGTTTTTGGGATACTAAAGTGGTCATGGACCAATACTCTTGAATCTGATTGCTTGTCTTGTAAATTGGTATTTGTTAAGTCTTTCTTGTAAGATGCTTTATTACAATTTGAGACTTGATATTATCTGTTGGGTCTTCCCTTATTAGAAACTTTGTTGGTATCTAATTTTATTTTATTTTGGGACAAATTTGTTTGGTTATCTAATTTGGTTGAATGGATTATTGGAAGGGGGTTCTATTAATTAAATAGATTGTTAACTACGTGTTTACCAGATCTCTGTTTTGGTATCTTTTAGCTTTGGGGACCTCTATTAATTGAATCACTTAGTTATTCAAAGAAAGAAATGATGGTAAAGAATAATAATGAAACAACTCCTAGTCCAACAATCTTGATTTCGGATAAGTTTTTAAAATTCCTTTAACATCATAAATCATTTAAGGAATCTTCTTCAGTTACTACCTTTGTTGGATTAGATAAAACATGTCTTATCACACCTTCTGGTAAATGGGTGGTCAATTCAGGTGCCACAAATCACATGACAGGTAATCCAAATATTTTTTCTAGCTTTGCTCACATAAAGCACCCACTTCAGTTACTGCAGCTGATGGATCAACTTGTAGTAGTGTTGCATGTAGGACTATTAAACCAACTTCCTCTATTATCGGGTCATCTATTTCAAGTCTACCAAACTTGGCCTTTAACTTGATTTATGTTAGTAAAATTACCAAAAACCATAATTGTTGTGTTTCATTCTTTTTCGATCATTGTTTGTTTCTAGATCTTACAACAAAACAAATTATTGGTAAAGGATATTTATCCGGTGATCTCTACATCCTTGATGAATGGGAGCCACAGTCTATTGCGTGCTCTACTGTTGTGTCTCCCTTAGAAGCACATTGTCGATTGGGACACCTCTCTCTGCCGTTGTTGAAGAAGCTTTTCCCTCAGTTTTAGAATATTTATTCATTAGATTGTGAATCATGTGGATTAGTGAAACACCATCGCATCTCGTTAAGTCCAAGGGGTAACAAACGAGTTGAGTCAGCTTTTGAGTTAGTTCATTATGATGTTTAGGGACCATGTCCCGTTGTTTCTAAAACTGGGCATAAGTATTTTGTCACCTTTGTAGATGATTTTTCTCGAATGACTTTGATTTACTTTATGAAGAGCTGCTATGAAGTTTTTACTCACTTTTCTACCTTCTGTGCTGAAATCAAAACTCAATTTTACGCTTCGATGCATATTTTAAGGAGTGATAACTCAAAATAATACATGTTAGAGTTATTTCAGTCGTAAATGAGACAATATGGTATTCTACAACAGTCTTCATGTGTTGATACACCCTCTCAAAATGGGGTAGCAGAGAGGAAGAATATGCATCTACTTGAGACAGCTTGGGCCCTTTTGTTCCAAATGAAGGTTCCTAAACATTTCTGGGCTGATGCAGTATCTACGTCTTTCTTTGATTAATCGCATGCCATATACTATGCTTGGTGGTAATGTGCCTTATAGTGTTTTTTTTAAACAAGGCATATATTACCAAGTTGGATCCCAAGGAATTGAAATGTGTTTTCCTTGGATATTCCCGCCTTCGAAAGGAGTATCGGTGTTATTGTACTAAACTTGGCAAATATTTGGTATCAACTGATGTGGTATTTTCAGATACTACACCATTCTTCTATACACCTCCCATCTCTACAAGTCAGCGGGGGGGAAGATGAGTGGCTAGTATATCGGGTTACTCTTACTTTGACAGAAAAACGAGATGGTGTTCCTCCATCTCCTAGTTCTATCGAGCACCAATCCATTATTCTTCCTTCAGCACCTGCTCCAACTGTGTTAGCAAGACCACCAATTGTTTAAGTTTACTCGCTGAGGCAACAGATGAATGATCCATATTCTGCACCAGTTCTTTCATCATTAGATTTTCCTCCGCCCGACCTGATAATAGGTGAATTTGACTATAATTATGCCCTAAATAATCACGCTTTATTGTTGTTTTGACATTTTTATTATGACAAAATGCTTTTATTAGTATTTTTGGTGTGTTATAGGTACACATGGGCCATTGAAGACTAAAAGAGCAATTCTGGAGTCATAAGATGGTGAAAAGGCCAAGTGTAGAGCAAGATTGAAGTTTGTGCTGAAAAATAGGAAAAAGAATCTGCGGCACTGTTCAGCCGCGATCCAACCGCAAATGCGGACGGACCGCGGTTGAAAGGGCTCGCGGAATCTCAAAGATTCAGAGGAGTGGATTTTCCGCGGTCCATCCACGAACACGGACGGACCACGGGCGAGGCCAAAATTTTTAGGGTCAAACTTGTCAAGATGCAATTTTTGTAACCTAAACCCTCTATATAATTATAGGATTCGCCCAGAGAGGCAACTATTGTATAATTCATTATTTTTGCAAGCAAACTAGTAAGAGAGAACTCTTTCAACATCTTTCTTTCTTTTATATTGAATCTTTGATTATGAATTCAATTATTTATCTTGTTTCTTTGATTATGAGTAGCTAATTCTTTATCTAATGTTTTGATGGAACCTATTGAGTGATAAACTTGTGGGTTATGTGATTACAAATTGTTAGCTACTATTTTATTTGTTCAACTTCGTTCTTGTTGTAGTTAATTGGTAGGATCCCCAATTAGCTGTGCCTATTTAGTGTGCATAACTTGGAAAAGAGTGCATATTTAGGTAAATTCTTAAACAACACCACACCTAGATTATTGGAGGAATCTATAATTGTAGGCGTAAAAGTGGGGTTAGGAATACCGAAACCTTGGGTGCAATGTAAAGTGAACCATTCAAATTAAAGCTAGCTAGGGTAGCCCGGGAGAGTACACTAGTAAATTGTTGTAGTTGCTCGGGAGAGAATTACATTAAAAATAGTGTTCATGATTGATAGAATAATACTGACAATTTGTATGAGCATAAACAGAAGGGATTCCATCAATATGGGAAATCAATACCTTAGTCTTTCTCTTCATTCTTTACACAACATTCAATTCTTTCTTTCAAGTCTTTAAATTCTTGCAAAATTTAGTTAGTAGAAAATATTCCACAAAAATATATTCAAAAGTTTGGGAAGCTGCTTCAGGAGTATTCTTGGGTTGTGAAAGTTGCAGTTGATAGGTTAATTCCCTGTGGGATCGACTTTGGACTTAATTGACCGTATTATATTGAATACGACCGTTGTTTGGGCGTGAATCAATTTTGACGCCGTTACCGGGGAATAGATGGAATTATCAATTGCCATTGACAGAACTACAAGATTCTTGTGTAGTCAGGTTCTTTCTACACACTTTACATTGAAAATTTTGATGGTTGTTGAATTGGGTACTCAGGTGCATGCCTAGGAAATCTGCAAGGACTGTAGAAGTAATTGAAGGACTCTCAGACCCACAGCAAACTTTTCGGGCACGTAACAGGGCAATCAAACAACTTCAGCAATCTCAACAACCAATTAAACTAGATTTCGACATGGGAGATGTGAACGAACCAAACCAGCAAGCTGGGTTGAACGCACAGGAGGCGCATGAAGGTGCAGTATTTCACTGGGCACAACCAACAACGGATAATTTGGCAACCGCCATTATTGTGCCAGCGATTCAAGCTGAGTCTTTCCAGATTACTAACAACATGCTACACTTGTTGCAAAACAAGGGATTATTCTCTAGGACTCAGGTTGAAGATCCACAATAGCACCTGAAGAACTTTCTTTCTATATGCAAGACGCAGAGGCAACCAAACGTGACACCGGAAGCCATCAAATTATTACTATTTTCCGTTCTCAGTTACAAAGGCTGCTCATGTATGGCTAAACTCACTCCCCATAAACTTTATTGCAACATGGGATGAGTTAGTTAAGCAATTCCACAACAAGTTTCATCCACCTAACAAGACAGCTCAGCAAATTGATGAGATTGTAAGCTTCAATCAGAAACCAATGGAGACATTACATGCAACTTAGGGTAGATTCAAAGGTATGCTAGTTATGTGTCCTCACCTTTCTGAGCTAGACTTGGAGAGAAGGCCAAAATTTGCTTGACAAGATGGCTCAAAACTCCGGGTGGACGACAAGGAATGCTCCTATTACTCCAGTGGTACACTCTGTACCTCTTAATCCTTCCAAAACTATGGAGGAGAAC
>JASVEL010005508.1:0-43055 GCA_032618575.1 Nicotiana noctiflora
TGAAGAAGCAGAGAAATGAGAGTGTCAGTAAAGAAAGGAGATGAAGATTTGGTTAGGTCTTTGTTGAATTGTGATTTCTTTGATGGAAATTGGGTTACAAATGAGTCTTATCCTTTGTACAAACTCGATTCTTGTTCTCTTATTGATGAGCGGTTCAATTGTATTCTCAATGTTCGGCCTGATAGTTTGGAGATCCGAAGGCTGATCTGAAAGTGCAGAAGGGAGGAGAGAGCGTGGGGTTTTTGACTAATGGTAGGCAGAGGCGAACCTATAACTCACCGTGAGGGGTCACGTGAATCCGTTAACTCGGAAAAATTCTATATATGCATAGCTGTATATACATTGGTGACCCTTTAAATATTTTTCTTGGCCCCCTCATTAACAAAACTACGTCTGCAGCAACGGTTCACTTCTGAAAATAAAGGTTACTCCTTGTCACACAACACAGGTTCGAAGCCCACATACTATAATTTTTTTGATGGTGCCCCCGTTATTCTCAAATCCTGGGTCCACCTCTGATGGTAGGTGATGTGGTTGAGAGAAATTTTGACATTGCATGTATCAAAGTAAAGAGAAAGAAAATAGTGTAATTGAATAGCGTATTTAGTGGCTTAGGATTAAGAGATAACCAAAATTAGATATTTTATAAATATTGAATGGTATCTATAGAATATAATTTTTGTAAATGGTATTTTAAAATAAATAAGGTTATAGGAGGTAAAAATGTAAGCATAAACTTTAATTCTACCAGGATTTTGAACATGATAATCTTACATATAATCGTCATAGAAAGTATACCTAAATCGTGAGCCATCATCTTTAAGCGGAAGCGTTAATCGGCAATTGATTTCTCGCCCCTTGCCCTAGCTTTCATTACCGCCGTCTTTAGGGATGGAAGAGAGGAAAAGCAGTAACCCTAATGGGTGGGGAGAGGACCAATTTATAGAGATTTTCATTTAATCTGGTACGTCCATCAAGTAACCAAACGGACGGATGAGATTTATTCATTAATTAAATATTAATTATGGGCCTTAACTTATTGGGCCACATTATTTATAAGAAATAACTTACATTCTCCCACTTGGCCCAATAATCACATAATATTAATATTTAATATAGGAACATTAGTTGCGCATAAACAAATCTCTTCTATAATGTCCATCATAAATACCATAATACGATAAACGAGTAAATGTGAGTTATGACGGTTATACATAATTTGTCTACATACTCCCTTCCATATACTACAACATTAGTAATTTATCGTATCAGGTTCATAAGCTATAAAATTTTTATGGTCCACAATAATGTCTCCTTGAGACTTATCATGTATTACCTCTAAACAATAATATGTATACCATTATGAGAAACGAGAAATCACTAATGTATATCAGAAACATATAAATGAGTTCAGAGTGTCAAAACATCATAAATACATCAATCATAAATATAGCCAAGACCCATTCTATGTACATGTTCTTTAAATATCTGAACGTCCTCCTTAACGGTCTGCAATCATGAGATCCATTCTAATATGCTCAAGTGACACTCTTTGTTTCTGAACTTCCTCCTTGACGGTAAAGTACTTTAATTCCATATGCTTGGCACCTTTGGAGTACTTATCATTCTTGGAGAAGAATACTGCTGCAGAATTATCACAGTAAATTTCAGCGGCTTGGTAATGGTGTCGACAACCCCAAGTCCTGAAATAAAGTTTCGCAACCATAATGCATGAATTGTGGCCTCAAAACATGCCACAAATTCTGCTTCCATCGTGGATGTAGCAATGACGGACTGTTTGGCACTCTTCCACGATATTGCTCCTTCAGCTAATTGGAACAAATAACCAAATGTGGATTTTCTAGTGTCAATACATCCAGCGAAATTTGAATCCGAGTATCCAACAACTTCCAAATGCTTGGATCTCCTATACATGAGCATGTAATCCTTCGTTCCTTTCAGGTACCTCAAAACTTTCTTTGCAGCTTTCCAGTGATCAATTCCTGGGTTACTCTGATATTTTCCTAACATTCCGACCGCAAAGCTAATATCCGGTCTTGTGCAAGTCTTAGCATACATCAGGCTGCCAACAATAGAAGAGTAAGGAATTGATTCCATTTCTTTTCGCTCTACATCATTTTTAGGACATTGCATGAGACTAAATTTATCCACTTTTTGAATTGAAACAATCCCTGCTGAACAATTGTTCATGTTAAATCTCTCAAGAATTCTTTCGATATAGCCTTTCTGAGACAATCCCAATAATCTTTGTGATTTATCACGGAATATTTCTATTCCTATCACATAGGATGCCTCACCCATATCTTTCATTTCAAAATTCTTAGAGAGAAAATCTTTAGTCTCACGCAATATACCTAAGTCATTAGCGGCAAGTAGAATATCATCAACATATAGGACTAAAAATATAAACTTGCTCCCACTGATCTTTTGGTATATACACCGATCAACGGTATTTTCCACAAATCCAAAAGATGTTATGGTATCATTGAACTTTATATACCATTGTCGTGAGGCTTGTTTAAGTCCATATATTGACTTCTTCGGTTTACACACCATTTGACCTTTCCCTTTAGTTTCGAAACCCTCTGGTTGGTCCATATACACTTCCTCCTCGAGATCTCCATTAAGAAAGGCAGTTTTCACATCCATTTGGTGTAACTCCAAATCATAATGAGCCACCAAAGCCATAATAATTCTTAACGAGTCTTTCTTTGAGACCAGTGAAAAGGTCTCTTTATAATCAATGCCTCCTTTCTGAGTATAACCCTTGGCAACAAGTCTGGCTTTATATCTCTCAATATTGCCATTTGAATCGCGTTTGGTCTTAAAGACCCATCTACACCCGATTCTTTTAGAACTTTCAGGCAATTCAACGAGATCCCGGACTTTATTGTATTCCATGGATTTTAACTCTTCCTTCATGGCATCAATCCATTTGTCAGACTCATTACTTTCTATGGCTTGTAAAAATGAAACCGGATCCTTATTAAGACCAATATCAAAATCTGACTCTTGCAAATAAACCACGTAATCATCCGAAATAGCCGATTTTCTAAATCTTTGAGATTTTCTTAATGGCATTTCTTGTGGTTCATTTGTGTCAGATATTTGTGAGTTAGTTTCTTCGTGAAGTGTTTCATCCAAATGTTGCTCGGTGTTGTCAAAGTGTTCTTCAACAACTGGAACAATATTTGGTATTTGTGTGGAAGTAGGCATATTTCTGGGTAATAGAATATTGACCCTTACCTCTTTAATTTCCACACTTTGCTTTTCAACACTCCCACTAACTTCACCATTCTCAATGAATCTTGCATTACCGGTTTCAACAATTCTTGAACTATGGTTTGGACAATAAAACACATACCCTTTAGATTTCTCTGGGTAACCAATAAAGTAACCACTTACTGTTCGAGAATCTAATTTCTTTTCTTGTGGATTATAGACTCTAGCTTCCGCTGGGCAACCCCAAACATGCAGGTGCCTTAAACTAGGTTTCCTTCTTGTCCACAGTTCAAAAGGGGTCTTTGGAACTGCCTTACTAGGAACCCTGTTTAATAAATATAGAGCGGTTTTAAGAGCATACATCCATAATGATTTGGGTAACGAGGAATTACTTATCATGCTCCTAACCATGTCCATAAGTGTTCGATTACGCCTTTCTGCAACACCATTTTGTTGAGGTGTTCCTAGCATAGTATATTGTGCACATATGCCACGTTCCTCGAGGAACTTCGCAAATGGACCTGGACATTGTCCTGACTCATTATATTTTCCATAATATTCACCACCTCTATCTGACCTAATAATTTTCACCTTTTTATCTAATTGCCTTTCAACCTCATTCACAAACACCTTGAGAGCATCTGCTGCTTGAGATTTTTCTTTCAGCAAATAGATGTATCCATAACGTGAAAAATCATCGATAAAGGTAATAAAATATTTTTCTCTACCAAAAGATGGAACATCAAAAGGTCCACAAATATCGGTGTGTATGATTTCAAGAAGTTGGGTGCTTCTTGTGGCACCTTTCTTACTATGCTTGGTTTGCTTTCCCTTAATGCAATCCAAACATATAGTAAGATCAGTAAAATTTAGATTCGGAAGAATCTCATTCTTTACTAATCTCTCTAACCTTTCTTTGGAGATATGACCCAAACGTCTGTGCCACAAGTAAGCAGAACTTTCATATTGGGAACTACGTTTAATTCCAACATTATGTTGAACATTAAGAAGGGATTCAGAAAAACCAATATCGAGTTTCAATTTATATAAACCATCACTAAGAAAACCGGAAGCATAAAAATAGCATTTTTATATAAATTGAAACATCCATTTCCAAACTTAAAATCAAATCCAGAAACATCAAGTCTTGAAAGAGAAATCAAATTCCTAGAAACTGAAGGTACATAAAGAGTCTGTAATAGATCAAGGTGACGTCCGGTCTCCATGATCAAACGATAAGTCCCTATGCCTTCAATTGGAGCCTTCATACGATTTCGCATGAACAAGAAATCCTTATTTGGATTTGTGGTTTGGATCGTAAGGAATCCCTGCAACGTAGTAGATACGTGAGCAGTTGCACCAGAATCAAGCCACCAAGTATTATTAGGAACTTCTACTAAATTTGATTCGAAACATACAAAAGCACTAATTGTACCTTTCTTTTCGAACCAAGCTTTACGTTTCGGGCAATCTTTCTGATAGTGTCCTTCCTTGTGACAGAAACGACACGTATCTGCCTTACGTTCCTTGTTAGCATCCTGTTGAGCTTTAGCAGGTGCTTTTTTCTTCTTGAACTTGTTGGCCTTCACTTTAAGTCCTTTACCAGCTCCTTGACCCATGAGGTTAATTGAATGACTCCCTTGTTTCTTAAGTCTTGACTCCTCCCGAGTAAGCATATTGGACAATTCACTAACATTCCACTTATCCTTAATAGTGTTATAGTTAATTTGAAAAGGTTCATACTCAGGAGGTGAGTTCAGAATAAACTGAACCAAGAAGGAGTCATCCACTTTCATCCCCAAGGTCTGAAGTCTTGCTGCAATGTTAGTCATCTCGATGATATGATTTTGCATACTACGCGACCCATCAAACTTCATGGTCGTGAGTTCAGCCATTAGTGTACCAGCGAGAGACTTATCTGCAGAACAAAAACGTTATTCCACAAACTTCAGGTATTCCCTGGCACTTTCCGTTTGTGGAATAGTACTCTTAATGTTGTTGGCAATATTCATTCGCATAAACATAAGGCTTAGCATGTTAGAGCGTTCCCATGCTTTATGGAATGACTTATCATCCGCACTGCTCGAATCAGTAATGGCAGCGGGCTTATCGTTCAGCAGAGGTCAAGATCCATCACACCTAAGTGGAACTGGACTTGCTCACGCCATTCAAAGACAGTTCAATCCATTGAACACAGTAACAAATAAAGTAAGCGAATGAAAAGGAATAGCTCCAAAATAGATAATACATGCTCACAAATAAATATGGATTCAACAAAACAATTAAAGCATATCGCGGTTCTCCTTAGGTAAATACTACGACACACTATCATAATTTAAATGCCACTTAGTCTTTAATAGGTATTTAAATATTTTTAACCAAATATATATGTCATCTTTGGACAAACAATATTTATTTGACTAAGAATATTAGTTTTACCTCATCATATTCACTATTCATAGAATAATTGATTCACCGTTGGGTAAATTCTTAAGTTCTAGCAATATTAAAAATTAATTTATCCACTAATTTTAAATTATAGGCATTTCATTAATTTAATGGATAAACTATAATTTTATGTATGCATATTTTCATAAAACTAACTAGTTTGGCCACTTTCGTGAATAACAAACTATATAACATAAGTGCACACACAAAATAGAGATCATAATATTTTACGCATGTGAATACTTTAAACAATCTAGTTTGGTCACTTTGGTGACTAACAAACTATATACACATTAATCACATACATAAAATAAATAATAAATGGCTTTATAACTGATAGTCCAAAATAAATTATTAAGATAAAACTTTATCACATAATGAACCTGTCACGACCCTAGTACCAATCGTGAACATGTCGTGATGGCACCCAGTCCCCACGACTAGGTAAGCCTAACACGTTGCGGAATATACCGGTTTATGAACATTTAATAAGAATTAGCGGAAAATAAGATGAAAGGAATGAAATCCGTGCGCTTGGCACATACACCAGTCAAATACGTTGTTTAAAACACTACCAAGACCCGGAATCCCACGGGTAACACAAACTAAAAGAGATCATACAATTGTAGCTCTATGTAAAAGGAGTATCTAACAACGGAATGAAGGAAAAACATCTACTAGCACTAGAATAGAAGGAAGGCCTCGGATCCGCGGACGTAGCAGATCATACCTCGAGGTCTCCCAAAAACGCTGCTGAATCACCTGGTGTGAGCCTGCCCTGATGTACCTGGATCTGCACAACAAAAGTGTGCAGAAGAGTAGCATGAGTACACCACGGCGGTACTCAGTAAGTGCCAAGCCTAACCTCGATGGAGTAGTGACGAGGAAGGTCAGGGCCCTACTGAGAAATCAATAATACAATGATAATAACGACAATAAGCAGTTTAAATGAATAATAAATTTCCGAACTAGCAACAATAAAATGATTACTACAATCGTCTACAATTAAACTAACAACGAATAGCCAACTCAATAAAACAAGTCCAGGACCTGTAGGAATCGAACCCACAGTCCCATTGACAGTACCTCTGGGTCTCCGGGAATCGAACCCGCAGCCCATATCTCAATAAATAATCAATAACTCAGGATCTCGGGAATCGAACCCGTAGTCCCTACCAATAACTCAGGATCTCGGGAATCGAACCCGTAGTCCCTACCAATAACTCAGGATCTCGGGAATCGAACCCGTAGTCCCTACCAATAACTCGGGATCTCGGGAATCGAACCCGTAGTCCCTACCAATAACTCAGGATCTCGGGAATCGAACCCGTAGTCCCTACCAATATCACGCCGGGTCTCTGGGAATCGAACCCACAGCCCTGGGTCTCCGGGAATCGAACCTGCAGTCCACAAGCACAGCCAATAAAGGAATCCACAGAGAGAATAATTATGCTTAACTATAACTTCATCGAAAAATAGTGCCAATAATTATCAAGGAGTTCAAATAAGGCAATTAGGCAACTAAACGGTTAAGTGCTACCTAATCATGCTTTTCTAACCACTACCGGGTAAAAATATCAAATTAACAGCCAAAGACAGGAATATCACTCATCGAACATTTGAAATAAAGTACGTGTTCAACAACCAGCGCATGTACACGCCCGTCACCTCGCGTACAAGGCATTTAAACTATCACATAATATCCTAGGGGTGAAAATTCCCCCGCACGAGGTTAGACAAGCCACTTACCTCGACTCTGGTACAAAACCGCTATGAAACAACTCTCTTGCCGCGAATGTCGGCCTCCACAAGTGTAGAATCCGATAAAAATCAATAGAATCACATCAAAATAGGCTAATTGGGCATTACCCAATCAAAATAACTCAAAATACACTAAAACCCACAAGTTGCCAAAACCCGACTTTCGGTACGCTTATCGAAAAATCACGAAAGTTATATTTTCGGAACCATTGTCTCAATACGAGTCTAAGCATATAAAGTTTATCAAATTCGGACTCCATTTGCCCACTCAAAACCTTGATTTTCTAAAGTTCAAGCCTAGGGTTAAATCCCCCATAAAACACCCCAAATTCCTCCATTTTCATGAGATAATTGCATAATATTGTCAACAATAATCATAATTTGAGTCCATAGTTGATTACTTGAAGAAACCCCTTGAATCTCCCTTCAAAATCGCCCAAATCGCCCCTTAAGCCGAGCCCTCAAAGTTTGGAAATGTTTCTGAAATTTCTAACTTCTGATATAATTAACTCTCTGCGATTTCCGCTTCTGCGGACAAAATTCCGCTTCTGTGGATCCGCTTCCGCGACATTTTGTCGCTTTTGCGAAGCCCAGGCCTGGCTGGCCCATTCCGCTTCTGCGAGAAAAGGACCGCTTCCGCGCGTCCGCTTCCGCGATTGGACAACCGCTCCTGCGAGACTTTCCGCTTCTGCGAGCAGTGGTCCGCTTCTGCGGACTCGCTTAAGCGAATTCCCTCCGCTCCTGCGGATTCTCACTCCCCGACCCAAGGTCGCTTCTGCGACGAGTCTTCCGTACCCGCGACTCCGCCTCAGCGGAAGAGGATCCGCCTCTGCGAACCCAGGCGCTCCTGCGCCCCAAGTTCCGCTCCTGCGGACTCGCCTCTGCGGTCCCATTTCCGCAGGGGCGAAAACGACAGAACAGAAGGCCCAACCTGCAATTTTTCCATGTTTTCCTTCCGTTTACCCATCCGAAAACACTCCGAGGCCCCCGGGTCCCCAACGAAAACCACCAACATACTCCAAAACATGTTACGAACTTATTCCAATCATAAAAACACGTCTAACAACATCAAAACCCATAATTCACATCGATTCAAGCCTAAGTTTCTTCAAAACTTTCAAAACTAACATTCAATCCAAAACCCGGCCAAACGACGTCCAAATGACCTGAAAATTTGCGGACATATCCAAAATCACATAACGAAGCTACGGAAATTGTCGGAATTCCATTCCGACCCCCAGATCAAAATCTCACCTATCGTTCGGATTCGCCAAAATTTCAACCTTCGGCATTTCAAGCCTAATTGAGCTAAGGACCTCCAAAATACATTCCGAACGCGCTCCCAACCCCAAAATCACCTAACGGAGCTAATGGAACCATCGGATTTCCGTTCAGAGATCGTCTTAACACTGTTCCGGCTACGGGCCATTTTCTAGCTTCAAAGCCCTTATTTAGGGACTAAGTGTCCCAAAATGCTCAAATATTTCAGAACTGACTCTCCCGGCAAACCACCATAGCAGAAATGAACTTAGGGGAACAGTTAAATTAGGGATTGGGGCGTAATTTTCTAAAAACAACCGGTCGGGTCGTTACAGAACCAATTATGAACCAACACCTTTACGGACTCGAACATTAATACGTTATACCAGGCATCCCTATGAAATAAATAAAATTACTTGATCTCTTTAAGTTCATGACTGAAGCGGCAAAATTAGAATCAGAGGAGGAGAGGTATTAGGTATATTCTTATATACCTAAGCAATTAAGATAATTGGGCAACTTAATCACAATTGCAAGATTAATCTTTTGAAGCAAATTTGAGGGCATAACACCAAATTTTGAAGCAAAGCAAAATGGCTAAGTACTGTATCTCCTTATGAAAATTGGGGTCCTTAGATTGAATTACCTTCCCCAATCCAATTGCTCTTATTGCAATTTACAGTTCTTTACAATACCCATATGTTGGAAAACCAATATTCCAACAATAGCTAAAGTAATTCAAACTAAACGTGATATTTCATTATAGAGGGAAGAGGTGGTTCAGCATGTTCTTGTCCATCTGAAGCGTAGATACAAAATAACTGAGTTACGTTAATTTCAAATTGAACAAGAAAGCGTTGTTTCCGTTGCAAATCATCAATTGCAAATAAGCAGTTAATAGCGTTGTTTCCGTTGATTTCAAATTGAACAAGAAATCCAAAATAAACACATAATTCATACATGAACAAACATTATACATATATGTGTTTAACAATTATTCTTTCATGAAGATTATCTGTCCAAGTAATCAAGGCTCTGATACCACATGTAAGCATAAACTTTAATTCTACCAGGATCTTGAACATGATAATCTTACATATAATCGTCATAGAAAACATACCTGAATCGTGAGCCATCATCTTTAAGCGGAAGCGTTAATCGGCAATTGATTTCTCGCCCCTTGCCCTACCTTTCTTTACCGCCGTCTTTAGGGATGGAAGAGAGGAAAAACAGTAACCCTAATGGGTGGGGAGAGGACCAATTTATAGAGATTTTCATTTAATCTGGTACGTCCATCAAGTAACCAAATGGGCGGATGAGATTTATTCATTAATTAAATATTAATTATGGACTTTAACTTATTGGGCCACATTATTTATAAAAAATAACTTACAAAAAATTCCAAAAAAAAAAAAATTTATTTCGACCCACTTAGCTGACCCGACCCAATGGCTTCCCCATTTTCCCGATGTTCTTCTTGATTTAACCCAACTCTCTCTCCGCCACTCCATCACCATAGCTACTGCTCTCAACAAGCAAATTATAATGCTATGTCATAAAAAAGAAGCGAATACATCAAATCATACACAAGTAGCCTTAGTTCCCAGCCCCAAGATCAAAGAGGATGCATTAGTAAATAAAAAGATCAATCCAGTTATTTTCGGTCTTACCAATAATCTGCCAAAATTAGAAACAAGAGGATGACCATGCTCCTCCTCAGTAAGCACTGTTAATCATAAATGAAAATAAGATGAGCTAGGTCCAAGAACCACACTAGAAAATGACGATCTGAAGGATCATAATCTTGACAAGAAAAAGGATGGCACCACATAAATACACGACAATAATAAACTGGAGTTCTAAAATACTATTCATCTCGTAAGAATTGTGCACCAAGGAAATCTACAATCAAGTCAGGAATATACCGGGATAAAGGGTGATTCCTAAATTTTAATAGGATCAGTTAGGTTTCTTTTTTCTCCAGATCCACTAAATTGCCTGGTCCTTTCACCGGCAACTGAAGATGGGATGTTGGTTCACTGAACCAAGGCTCTAGCCATGATGGAGCTCAATAATACTAAAGACCCAAAAGATTCTTCAAGATTGAAAAGAGATAGAGAGAAGATTGGGAAAAGAAATAGCGACATTGAAAAAGGTCGGCCATGTATTGCTATAGGATCAGTTAGGTGGATTAATGTATGTTTATGACCCAGATAACAAAACCTTGGGTCGGATAAGGTAAATTGTCGAAATAATATCCATTTTTGTTCGAGTCCGAGATTGCCACGTGACCCCGTAGAAAAATGACACGTCATTAAATTGTAAGCCCACCAGTTCTAATGTTAGTCGCAGGGATAATTTTATTAATAGAATTAACATGATGTATTTTTTGGACGGATAGATGGACGAAGTATATTTATAAATCATTTAGCAAACGATATGGGTAGTTTAGGCCATTTTCCGTAAAATAAATGACTACCATTATGCAAAAGGACTGATCCACGCAAAAGTACACATTTCTAAATAACTGTTAGTATCTTTATAAAACTTCCAAAGGAACGTATATTTTAGCCCAAAATCCAGAAGATCTCGAAATACCAACTTCAACAAGAAATTCTAAATATAGATTAAAATAACAAACCTCTGATACCCAAGGACATTAAGATGAAAACAATTGCAGTTCATACAACATATATTTCCTAAGCTTGCCACTCTAGGACTGCCTGTTCCTCTTCTTGACACCAGATTTCGCAACCTTGAGACTCCTGTTTACAGCACTCAACCTTGCAAGGGATGCCCTTTTCAGATCTGGCCTGTAATAGTTATCCCCTACCTGTATTCCAAACAAGTTTATGCAAACTCAAGATCGTAACAGCAGAGAGAGTCAGGACAAAGAAGAATCTATTGATAAAAAATCAAAAAACCTAGCAACGATACTAGTGCTTAAAAATATTTTGGAGTACAAGCCTAATTCCAACAATTGTAGTGTCCTCATGTAAGCAAAACTAATATTGAGACAGCACTCTACCAGGGACACCGAGCAGATTGACAGGTTAATGAGAAAATCTCTGAAGAAAAGTTCTGGAAAATGAAAAGGGCAACTGGGCAAGTGCACATTCTTCAGATAGCAAAAGGATTATTCATTATTCTAAAGGGTAGAGGTATACTTGTTACATAGAATATGACCAGTAAGACCATTACTGAGAATTAAGTAAACAGTATTCTATAACCAGACATTTTCTAATGCTCAAGTAACTCCAATTGTCAGCTCTCTAGGATCTGAATGTTTTATGTGGTTTTGTTAATGACCTCTTATATTCATCCAACATAAACATCGTCATGCAGTTGCGGAATTCCATGCCATATTACAGGCCTAATAAACCTAGCAGAGATAAAAAGAGTAACATAAACCTTGGCCATTATAAAGTAGCTAGAATCCAGCTTAAAACCAAATAAATACATGTAGATACAAACATTTGACAGGTCAATCACCTGATTTGATACAGCCTTGGCCATGCGCCGGAACTCCTTCTTCATTACAGATTTATTCAGCAAACTTGAAGGCTTGTTCTGTTTCTTAGTCTTTGATGTAGCAAGCAACACCGACTGACCATTGCCCCCAGGCTGGATAGTCACAGTCTTCTTGTTTGCTAGGCCTATAAAGTCATAACAGCAAAAGTTAAACTCATGCTTAATTTATAATATTTTTTGGTAAACTAAAAAAGCTAAAACTGGAAATGTAACTCATTAAACAATTGAATCTTTAGTTTACAGTCACAAATTCAAATCATTATTTCATGTAGGAATATTCCATAGTCCATACATTATACTTATGTGCTTAAGGGGTTTGTACGCCATGTACCAGGTGTTCTCCACATAGTGTAGGGTACACGGGGTAGGGAGAGTGGAGAAATACAATATGTAGCCTTCCCCTTGCAACAAATAGCCTCAAAGACTCAAACCCGTGACTAATGGGCCACCAGAAAAGTTATTCTACCATTGTGTCATCGCTTGCCCTCATAAAACATACTAATGGAGCATTGAAACAGATGAATTACATTTATATAATTTGAATGTACATATTCCAGAATTAAAAATTTAAGTGCAAGTTTCAGAAAATCACTTCCAATGTTTCACATAAAACTACAGAAAACAAACTTTATTCCACAAAACAGCTACCAAGGTTCTAATAAAAAAAACATTTCCTAAACCCTTTGTGGGATCACACTCGGCCGTTGTTGTTGTATTTCCTAAACCTGTAACCAACGGTTGTACCATGAGCTTCTAACACAATGTACTACTCCTGAAGCTCAGGGTACCATCATAAACAAAAGAAACCAAAATATTTTTAATCGAGAAAAGTACAGGATCATGTATTGTAAGACAAACCAGAATGCTTGTAAGAGTGAAGATTGTAAAGATTGTTAGGCTCTTTGCTGAAGACAACACCGGCTGTACCATTACCGAACTCCTTCACCAAAAATGAGTTGTTTTTCTTGACGATCTCCCAAACTAGTTGCCCTGGAACTGTCGTCATTTCCACGCCCACCTACCCTATTGATTGGATCTCAAATTAAGCTTATGAAACCATATCGATTAATCTCTATAGTTATTATTGACAATGTAGAGAAGGACTTACCACGCGAAAGCAAAAGGGTCTCTAGAGTTTCGGTTCGACGGCCTGAGCAGGAAGATGCAGATGATGACTTAAAAGAAAGATGGTAGTGAACCCTACGTGGATAGTTGGCATTAAACCTTGTATTACCGGAATTGCCCTCTCTCTTTTTTATTTATATTTTTTACTTTTTTTTTTCTCCACTAAGCTTTCTTTCTCTTTCGGTCCCGTTTGGCCATAAGTTTTGGCAAAGTAAATTTGAAATTTATTTTCAAAACTCATGTTTGGCCATAAATTTTGCTCATATTTTGGCCAAATCACAAATCAAAAGTTTCAAATTCCAAAATCAGCTATTGAGCTGAATTTGGGCTAAATTTTCAAAATTTGAGAATTATATACATGTTTTTCAAAATAAAGTTGAAAAATATGTTTTGAAATCATATGTCCAAACACATTTTCATCTTCAAATCAAACTTCATCCAAATCAAATTTTTCAAAATAAATTTGGGATCTATGGCCAAACGTTAGCTTCATACAAACTAGTGTTAGAACCCGCACTATACGTGAATAATTTAACAGAATATTAATCTTATAAAATTATAATTTAATATATTATAGTATTCTAATAAATATTAGTAACTATTTTACTATTTAATGTAGTGTACATAAATATAATAAAATCTATACGAATCAAAGGATACAAAGTAGTAATCAAATAAATTAATTGTTTATTCTGTATTAAAATAGCAAGTACTTAGTACTATACATTTACTAAGGTGAGTTTTTATTAATTTATCAATTGGCTTGATATTTTGATACTACTTCTCTTCTAGTAGAACATACGTATATATTTTCTTATTCTGGAAATATATATTTTTATACTTATGTTATATTGTTTAAAATTCTTCAATTGTCTAAATTTATCAATAATTTTCTTGAAAGTTATTTATTTAAATATTTTATTAATTAATTCAAAATATAAATATTATAAAAGTATCTTTATCCACCTCTTTTCGTACATTCTTTTCTACTACTCATTAGGTTTTTTATTTTATATTTTACTGAGAATTAAAATAATATAATTCTTTAACTAAGCTATAATTTTGAATTCATCAAAAATATAAAGAGATAAGCCTTTTATTATATTTATAAAAAGCGCACTAATATTTTTAATAATTAATAACATGTTTAATACTATATAATTATATTATCTTATGTATAATATCCTAATAGTTTCTTGATACTTTTATATTTTTCATTATGAAATTATGAGTTCTATTTATTAATTAAATTTCCTAAATGAGAAATTTAATTAGTATATGTATTTTTACGATATCATTTGATCTTTTATTTTAGTATTCTTCATTTATGACTATTTATTTATTATGATTTTAGTTATGTGTATATGTATGACTTTTCTCATAATTATGTAAACTACATTAAGTAGTAACTAATATTTATTAAAATAATATGATATATTAGATTATAATTTTATAAGATTAATACTCTGTCAAATTATCCGCGCATCGCATAAGTTCTAATATTATTTAGTATAATAACTACTATCATATACACACACACACACCAGCGCTAGTACGATATTAGGAAGATATTACTCTCCAATTTGAATTGATAGTTTTTTATTTTTTATTGTAAATTATTTTTAACACTTCAATTTGAATAAGTAGAATATTTTTCTTTTTGTGTGTGTGTATATATATATATATATATATATATATATATATATATATATTCAAGTAGTGTAACTAATTAATTAGAAATTAAAAATTAAAAAAAAAGAATTAGTTAAAAAAAGTTATTTGTTTTGTCTTAATAATGTCGCTTGCCTTTTTGTGGTTAAGACACTTGTCTTAATGTAGTGCTTTTGCTTCTCCTATTTTATATAGATATATTATACAGGAAACAGAAAAGGCTCAATTGAGTATATTTAAGTTATATATGTGAACTTCTCATAGGACATTAATAAAAAGTAACATATGAAATTTGTAAAAATAACAAAAAGATTTTTCAAGGAATTTTCTTTCATCTAAATTGTAAGTGTGTATAGGAGGTCATTTCTCCCTAATTGAGCACAAGCTATTATATAAGATTACTGTGACTCAAACTCATGAAACTTGTAACTGAGACACAAACGTGTAACCTACTATAAATTGCCAGCTTCTAGAGAATGCATATATTATTGTATATTGTCGAGATCGAATGTCTTCGATCCATATACTTGACAGTCTGCCCGATGTCCAAGTCCAGGTAAGGCCATGTTTGAGCTCCATGAACTAGACCCGAGTTCGAAGGCAAAGTATGGTGCGTGTCGAGGTTGGGCATGTTCTACCCTAAAATAGTACCGTTATGTATTTGTACCAGAACGAGCTAGATTTCTGCCACGTCCCAAAATTATGGCACAAATTACGGAGTACGATCATACGATTCCGTACTAGACGGTTAGACAACTTTAATAAGAATATTCTCTACTGTAAATGAAAATATTCTTGATTTAGGATTCCCCCATTATATAAGGGGGGACCCAATCATTTATAAGACCTCTTTTACTGTGCAATGAATATACTCTCAACCTTTTTGTATGTTGTTCATTAGAGTTGTCCCTTAGCTTAATTGTTCTTGCTTTGATTTTATTATTTCATCGTTCTTACTTCCCTAAGCCACCTCGAGGTCATTATCTCGAGGTCACTACTACTAACTAACATTGGTTTGACTCATTTATATCTTTCGTTTATCCTTTATATTTCTTGATTATTAATTGATATTGAACTAAATCACATATCTTTAAAACCACCAATCAAATTTAATTGTTACTCGTATTTTTCAAGGTAAACAGTTTGTCGCCACCGTGGGGCTAAAGATAATAGTGATTATTTCTTTAATGATTCTCGTTATACACATTGTCTTTACACTTTTTCTTGTCAAGATTTATTGATCCACGGGCTTGAACATGTCTAGCATGCAAAATGCAAATGTTCATGACAGCGAGGGTCTTGGAGAAAATAGAGGTATAGGGGTTGGTGTACCACATATCAACCCTGAGGGGTGCCAAATATGGAGCCAGTTGATATCAGTTCGTGTAACTCTCTAAACATAGATCCAGGCACGGGCCCCGTAAAGAATGCATACATGGAAGTTCGACCAAAGGACCAAGGAATGCCAAGAGTAGGATATGGGGGAGTTAGTCTCCAAGTGATATACGAGATGTTCCAGGCTCATCAAATCGCCATCTCTCAACTCCAAAGTCAAAACAAAACCCCGAACGTAGTTGAACATAAAAACAATCAATGTGTTGAGCCAACACCAGAGAGATCTAATGAAAATGGCTCGGGGACTGACTCCACGATTATGAAAATGCTCGAAGAGCTCACTAAGAGGATTGAGTCCGGGGAAAAGAAAATTGAAGACAATGATTAAAAAAATGGAGATATATAACTCCCATGTAGACCAGATATCGGGGGAACCTCCAATTTTGAAAGATTTAAATGCCGAGAAATTCATACAAAAATCGTCCCTCAAAGTGCAGCTCCGATGCCTATCCCTGAGAAAGTTTGCATGCCCGATATACCCAAGTATAGCAGAACAACCGCCCCCAACGAGCATATACCTTCATACACTTGTGGAATCAAAGGAAATGACGACGATATCGAATTAATGCTGTTGAAAAAATTTGGAGAAACACTGTCAAAGGGAGCCATTATTTGGTATCACACCTTAGCTCCTAACTCCATTGATTCATTTACAACATTAGCAGATGCCTTCGTAAAAGTGCACACCGGGGCCATAAAGATGGCCACGAGAAAGTCGGACGTCTTCAAAATTAAGTAGAGGAACAATGAGATACTAATGGAGTTTGTATCTCAATTTTAAATGGAAAGAATGGAATTACCACCGGTCTCCGATGATTGGGCGGTACAAACCTTTATGCAAGGTCTGGATGAAAGGAGTTCGATCGTTTTTCGGTAGTTGAAACAAAACTTGATTGAATACCAGGTCGTGACATGGTCGGATGTGCATAATCATTATCAGTCAACGATCAGGGTCGAGGATAACTAGTTGGGAGCCCCCTCGGGTTTAGTATATCCTAAAAGATTTGAAGCCAAGCCCCCAGGGACATAGGTCGATAATTAAGATTCAACAAAGACTGGTATCGGTCATATGACGACCAAAGAAATAGCGTCTCGAGCCGCAATACTCCTCAAAGTGATCCAAGAAATGATCGAGGTCAAAGCTCTCGAGGACTCATGAGCAAAAGTGGATTTGACAAGCGCTCTGACCATATAAATCAGTCAAAATCCTAGTCAAAGAAACAAAAAATCAAACTAAATCCAACGATATCCTTCCGTCCATACCAAAAATAAAACAAAGAATGACGATTTATTAAATTTAACAAGGAAATAGGTGTACCTTCGTATGCATCAACGATGAAGACAATGAAGACAACTTTTACAGTGAAGAGAGAAGGTGAGAGATTTTTTTGGAAATGAAGGTGAAAGGATTTTGACCGTCTTAGGTTAATTTTTAGGTGTAGTTATTAAAACATTTAGGGCGGGTTATCAAATGGGGTGGATTATTATGTGGGGCTGGTTATAATAGTCTAGTTGCCAATTTATTAGTTAGTTGTCACATTATTAAGTGGGACCGGGTTGCCACATAGGAGCTCCGTTAGATTTGGGTACTATTTCTCCTAGTTTAATAACGACAGGTATTATTTTAGCCCGAAAGTAGAATGGAGTATTAACGTGGATAAATTTCAATAGTAGGGGTACTTTTTTGGCCTTTTTCCCTACCAAATACATATGTAATAACTTAAGGAGTCGTTTGGTTGATTATGAAGTATAACTAATCATACCATAAAATCTGTAAAAATTGCACGGAGAGCCCTATTTCGTCGCCCCCTTTAACTTATACCAATTTTTTTAATTTTTTTTAACTTGTACCCATTTTTTAAACAATTTCATCCCCCTTTATCCTCCTTAAACTTATATCCGCACTAAATCCGATAGGCCACTCCTTTTTGAAGTCGCTAATTATGAAAATGTTACAGTAATTGACATGGGTTGTGGAGATAGAAACCTTTTAGTTCATCAACAAGAGACCTATCTATCTCTATGAATATATACAGCTTGCATGTTGCCATAGATTTCAGAGTTGCTTGCTTTTCTTCTGATACTCTCTTTTGCACTATCAACCATCTTCTTCCTAATCAACTGGTTGGCAATACATGAAGTGTTTAGTGTTCAACATAGTAGCACTATAGGCAACATAATAAGTATCTTAACAATCATCCACAAATTTAATCATATTTACCCGTTTTTGAAGAATAGCAAACTTTTAATATGCATAGGGGATTGTGGCAGGACACCATTTGAAGGAGGCAATCCAATCAAACCAAATTGACATCTAATCATATGGAAAGTCAGTTAAAACATCAACTCTAAAAAGGTTGAAGTTCGCCAGTTACAAACAAAAACTTCAGCTCTAGAGCTGAAGTTCGCCAGTTACAAAACAAAAACTTCAGCTCTAGAGCTGAAGTTCGCCAGTTAAAAAAATAAAAACTTCAACTCTAGAGCTGAAGTTCGCCAGTTACAAAAACAAAAACTTCAACAATTACAAACAAAACTTCAACAAATAGAAAACAAAACTTCAGCTATTGTGCTTATGTTCAGCAATTACAAATAAAAACTTCTGCATACTTAGTTCAACACACTTGCTACTTCAGTCCCGTCTACTAGAATGCTGAAGTTTTGCGTGATTGCATTTGCTACTTCAGCCCCGTATGCTGAAGTTACACAAAAAAATGGGTACGCTTTCAAATTTTTTTACAAAGCTGACACAAGTTAAAACGTGACCAAAAAACGGGTATAGATACAAATACCCCATAAAATCTCGCATAAAATAATACAACATTTGATTGGTTGCATAGTAAGAAAATAGTTACCACATTTACAACATTTGGTTTGGAAATATAAATAGTATTCACATTAAATTACGCAAAAATAACAATAACAATAATAACAAAAAATTCAGTGTAGTCTTATAAGGAGAGTCTGAGGAAGGTAAATGTACGTATACCTTACCCCTACCTTCAAGAATGCGGAGAGACTAACACCAAATTACACAAAAATTTGTATATTATTTACGGGAATAAAATATAAAACAAGAACATGTGTACTAGCATTACAAAGATTAGATTATTTAAAAGATAAAAATATCCTTAGAGCAAGTAAATATTATATAATAATATTTTATTATTAATATTATTTATTAATCACCATAGAATAATATTTTCGTTATTAACTACTCTATTATTAATTGCCATATAACAAGGGTTCATTATTAGTTACTCCATAAATAACCTCTACATTATAATTAGGCACAATATGAACTAGTACTATATGAGCTAAACGACGGGGATGTGGTACATGATAGGAAATTGTAATTTTATATCTCAAAAAGAAATATTTTAAAACTATGTCTAGATTCATTTTCTTACTATTATATTAATGAGTTTTAATTATAGTAATTATTTTAAATATATTTGTAAAAGAAAATTAATTTATTTTTGAATTCAATTGGGACAATATAAATCAACAATTGAATGCTCATGAATATGGATGTGTACAATACAATTGAAAAGTCAATATAATGGGCCAATTAATGGCTTACGATTTAACTCGGAATACCCTTTATGGCTTTGAACGTTTCTAATGGTCCACTTCTTTGGAGTAGCCTGTAATATGGAACAAATAGTCTACTTCTCTTTTAGACTATATATATACATAAAGGTTGTTATGTGGTTTGGGCCCTGGCCTAAATAGGCTAAATGGGTTGGGCCAACCAGTTCCAGGCTCCGACGGGCTGGGACCAAGCGGTCCCGGGCTTATTAGTCTTGGAGGGTGAAATCGCCCCACTGTGGGTCTAAGCCCACATGGGCTCGGGTTAAGTGGAGCGGGCCCACGTGCCTGAGTGTTCCGACTTATTTCTTTTTGAATTTTTTTTATCTAAGGTAATTTCTTATAAATTATATTATATAATTGTGACTTAAATCTTCTAATTCAAATTTAAACATAAAAATTTGTAAAGAAATATTCATGGGTGTCTTATAATTTTTATTATTACGACATAAAAAAAAATGGCAATATCTTTCTTAGTCTTCCTCCCCCAGATAGAATGAGCACAACAAAGTGCTAATATCACCATTAAAAAGAAGAAAAAAAACTAATCAAGATGTGCCAAAAATAAGTTACATATTAGTCTATATATTATCTCTAACAAATTTCATAAATCCTTCAAGGTTTGGAGGAATTTCCGTTGGTGGTAGCAAAGAAGAAGTTTGTTCATTACCGCTTCCAGGCAAAACAACATCCTCCGCAAGTTTTGCTAGCATTTCTTCATAAGCTTCGTCTATCTCCGGTTGTGATTCAGCAAGTCCAAAATGTCTTCTTTCCGAACGGATTCAATCTCTTAAGAGTACTGTTTTTTTCCAAGCTGTCCCTCATATACGCTCTATGATCACCGATTTGACGTCTCGCTTAAGCGCTCTCCGATGCCACTGTTGAAGCTTGAATACTTATAATATCCCGAACCATCCTTGAAAGAACCGGATAGTATTTTTTTTGTCCTTCCACCATTCCAATACATCAAAGGAGCCGTCGGGATTCTCAGATTCAAGTCCTGCGACAAATAAACTTGAAGCTCATTTAGTTGTAAACTATCACCAATATTATCACCTTGAGAACCCCTGAACCCCGTCCAAGAACTAACTGCTTTTAAGCCCGCAATTCTTTTAGATGATTGCGAACTTGATGAAGTAAGAGTTGGAGCATTTGGTCTAGCAAGATCTAAGACCAGTTATTTATTTTTAATTGAGGCTTTTGCATAAGCATTATAAATTGTTTGAGCATTTATTTAATTGAGGCTTTTGCATATGCAAGTGTAGCAAATTCCACATTTGAAAGAGATATAGCCTTATAAATATTTGTATACCAAAAGTGAGGACTTCATAATTTTATGGTAGGATCTAACATGACAACAACACCATAAATATGGGGGATAAGGGAAAAATATTTTTAAACTTATCTTTCATAGAATCAATAGCAAGTTGATAAATTACCCCACCATCTGAAAATGGTGTAAACAAATCTGTAAGTGCTGCAGTATAAACTCCACAGTAAGAAATAGTAGGATAATATTGCCCAAATAATTCATTTGTATCAACATGAAATTGTTCTAAAAATTCTATAAGAATTTTAACATTAGTCCAATCCTGATTTGTAGGGTGCTTGTAACACCCCGCCGAACACACAGCAGCGGCGGTGCCGGCCGTGCCACCGAACACACAGCAGTGACACGCAGCGCTAAGTAATAACACCTCTCACCAATTGAGCTGCAGCTCAACTGGTGGGAGGTGAGAGAGTAAAATCCCTGAAAAGCCTTGGGTCTTAGGTTCGATTCCCAGTAGTTGCAGCTATGCGTGGAATGCTCCTATACCCAAGGGTAACAATTCCTTAGGCTGCGTGTCACTGCTGTGTGTTCGGTGGCACGGCCGGCACCGCCGCTGCTGTGTGTTCGGTGGGGTGTTACAAACTTGTCACGACCCGGATTTCCCACCATCGGGGTCATGATGGCGCCTACTAAATGGAAGCTAGGCAAGCCAAATATTAATTACATCTCCATTAATTACCAATTTCTTATTAACAACATAAAAATTACAGCGGAATAATCAAAATTAGCGGAAGACTTAGTCAAATATGATAAAGAAAATCCAAATCTGATACACTACCCAAGATTGGTGTCACAATACTCACGAACTTCTAAGAATAATATACATAATTGTTCGAAAGAAAATACAAGCTGTTTATCTCGATTACATGAGATAACAGAATGAAGAACATAGATAGAAGAGACAACGGGTCTTGCGGACGCCTGGTAGGACTACACTGGGTCTCATGGTTGAAGTATCAGCATCCGACCACTCGATCAGCCACTACCAGCTCCGAAATCTGCACAAAAAGTGCAAGGTGCAGTATTTAATACAACCTACCCCATGTACTTGTAAGTGCCGAGCCTATCTCGACGAACTAGTGACAAGGCAACAACGAGGCATAAACAATATATCCTGCAATAGTTATAATAAAGCAAGAAGATATATACAATACATTTATAAGGAAATACTCTGCTCTGAACAGTCAATAACTCACGATATCGAGAATAATCTAATCAACATAATAAATCTTACTTTCATGTCTCAATTCCTCTCTCATTTCATATCTCGTGGTAGGCGTACCACCCGCTCCCAACTATCACAGTAATTATATCTTGTGGTAGGCGTACCACCCGCTCCCAATATATCGGTAATTATATCTTGTGGTAGGCGTACCACCCGCTCCCAAATATATCAATAATCATATCTTGTGGTAGGCGTACCACCCGCTCCCAAATATATCAATAATCATATCTTGTGGTAGGCGTACCACCCGCTCCCAAATATATCAATCGGCTACCGGCAACTATGGCCAATGCCAAGATTTTAAGTCACTTTGTGGTCGGCGTACCACACGATCCCAATTTATAAAATATATATATTACCGGCATTTAGCCAATAATCTCTATGTCAACAATATTTATAATTACCGGTTTTAAACCAATAATTTATAATAATTTCAACAATTTACCTTCATTACCGGTATAACACCAATAACTCTTATTCAACAATTTATTCATAACTAAATTCATATTCCTACAAACTAGGATATAACACACACTTACCTCGAAAGTTTACGAACGATTCAATCCGTAGCAATGCCTTTTCCTTTCGAATTTGACTCCAATCCAATCGTATCTATACACAATTGATTCAATATCATCAATTCTACTTAACAAACTAGTTCATATTGCTAAATATGATTTTTACAACATTCTGCCCGGAATAGTAAAAATCGACCTCGCGGGCCCACATAGTCGAAACTCAAGTTTCGAACCAAAATAAGTTCACCCAATCTTCCATGAGTTCAAATATACAATTTGTTCTTAAGTTCGACTCCAAAACGAAGTCTAGATCGCAAATTCATTGAAAACCCTTACTATACTAAATTCTCAATTTTTCTACCCATTTACACCTATTTAGGCTTAGGAATTCAAATAATATTGATAGAAAATGAAGAAAACGAGTTAAGAATCACTTACCCAAGAAGTTTGGTGAAGAATAGCTCAAAAATCGTCCAAGTGGCTGTGAAGAAGGGGGTTGAACAGAAATGGGATTTGTTATCCCGTTTCTGTTCTGTTTTGGGATTAAAATGACTGGGCAAAAGTTTTCCCTTCGCGTTCGCGTGGACAGTGTCGCGTTCGCGAAGGGTTGGGCAAAAATGGGCATCGCGTTCGCGTGGACATAGTCGCGAACGCGAAGGGTTGGACTGAAATGCATCGCGAACGCGTAGAGGAGGCAGGCCAGGCTCCGCGAACGCGGGAGCCTGCACGCGAACGCGTAGAGGAAAATGGCTGGGTCCAAATTTGTTGTACGCGAACGCGATCCTATTGTCGCGAACGCGATGAAGGGAAGAAGTTGGCCATCGCGAACACGGCCGCCTGGACGCGAACGCGATGAAGAATTGACTGCTGCAGATTTCTGCAGTTTTTCTTAAGTTCAAAAACACCCCGAACCACCTCCGAAACACTCCCGAGCCCTCGGGGTTCCAAACCAAATATGCACACTAACTTAAAAACATCATACGAACTTGCTCGCGTGATCAAATCGCTAAAATAACATCAAAATCCATGAATTGAGCCTTAAAACTCAAGAATCCTTCCAAATTTTC
Organism: Nicotiana noctiflora; assembly: GCA_032618575.1. Lineage (NCBI taxonomy): Eukaryota > Viridiplantae > Streptophyta > Magnoliopsida > Solanales > Solanaceae > Nicotiana > Nicotiana noctiflora. The sequence goes on from JASVEL010005508.1 coordinate 24,163, forward strand.
ATAACTTTCCAAATTTCCAATTTAAGGCCGAAACACGTCAAACGACGTCCGTTTTCAACCAAACTTTACAGAGGAAGCGCTTAACCAATATATATGACCTGTACCGGGCGTCAGAACCAAAATACGAGCCCGATACCGGTACTTTTTAATAAAAATCAGTTTCATTTTCCTTAAACATTTTCAGAAAACAATTTAACAGAAAAATTCTTTTACCGGGGTTCTAGACCTCGGATTTCAATTCCGGACATATGCCCGAGTTCCATATTTTTCTACGGATTTTCTGAAATAGTCAAATCACGGATCCGGGTCCGTTTACCAAAAATGTTGACCAAAGTCAACCATATCAATATTAATATCAAAATTCTTCAACTTTTTCACATATTTCACATATTTCAACATAAATCTTTTCCAGCTTTGTGCCCGGACTGTGCACACAAATCGAGGCAACTATAAATGAGGTTTTCAAGACCTCAAAAGCTCGGAATGATTAATAAAACAAGTGATGACCATTTGGGTCGTCACAATCTCCACCTCTAAAACAACCGTTCGTCCTCGAACGGACGAGAGAAGGAAGTACCTGAGTTGGGGAACAAATGAGGGTAGCGGCTCCGCATATCGGACTCGGACTCCCGGGTCGATGCCTCAGGAGGCTGACCTCTCCACTGAACACGCACAAAAGTATAACTCTTCGACCTCAACTGTCGAACCTGCCGGTCTAGAATAGCCACCGGCTCCTCCTCGTAAGATATATCATTGTCCAATTGGACAGTACTGAAGTCTAACACATGTGTGGGATCGCCGTGGTATCTCCGAAGCATAGATACATGAAAAACCGGATGCACGGCTGATAAGCTAGGCGGCAAAGCTAATCTGTAAGCCACCCCTCCCACTCTGTCTAGAATCTCAAATGGGCCAATATACCTAGGGTTGAGCTTGCCCTTCTTCCCAAACCTCATCACACCCTTCATAGGCGACACTCGGAGCAATACTCGTTCGCCAACCATGAAATCTACATCTCGAACCTTACGATCCGCATAAGTCTTCTGCATGGACTGAGCTGAATGCAATCTCTCCTGAATAGTCTTGACCTTATCCAAGGCCTCCTGAACTAAGTCTGTACCTAACAACCGAGCCTCTCCCGGTTCAAACCATCCAACTGGTGATCGACATCGCCTACCATACAACGCCTCATACGGAGCCATCCGGATGCTAGATTGGTAACTGTTATTGTAGGCGAACTCTGCTAATGGTAGAAACTGGTCCCACGAGCCTCCGAAATCAATAACACAGGCTCGAAGCATGTCCTCTAGAATCCGAATAGTCCTCTCGGACTGGCCATCCGTCTGAGGATGAAATGCTGTACTCAACTGAACCTGGGTGCCTAACTCGTGCTGGACCGCTCTCCAGAACCGCGATGTAAACTGCGTACCTCGATCAGAAATAATAGACACCGGCACTCCATGAAGACGAACAATCTCCCTAATGTAAACCTCCGCTAACCTCTCCGATGAGTAGGAGACGGATACTGGAATAAAGTGTGCTGACTTGGTCAGCCTATCAACAATGACCCAAATAGCATCAAATTTCCTTCTAGTCAAGGGAAGTCCAATAACGAAATCCATAGTGATCCGCTCCCATTTCCACTCGGGAATTTCAATCCTATGGAATACACCACCGGGTCTCCGGTGCTCATATTTCACCTGCCGACAATTTAGACACCGAGTAACATACGCAACGATATCCTTCTTCGTTCTGCGCCACCAATAGTGCTGACGTAAGTCCTGGTACATCTTCGTGGCGCACGGGTGAATAGAATACGCAAAGCTGTGGGCCTTCGCTAAGATTAACTCTCGAATCCGCTTCGACATTGGGCACACAAACTCGACACTGAAATTTCAATATCCCATCATCATCTAGATTTACCGTTGTGGCACCTCCCCGCTGTCTTGTATCTCTCAACTCACGCAAATGAGGATCATCAAATTGCCTCTCACGGATATGCTCTAATAAAGAAGAACGAGCGACCGTGCGAGGCTAACACCTGCTAGGCTCGAAATGTCCAATCTCACGAACCGGTTGGCTAATGCACGGACGTCTAGAGCCAATGGTCTCCGACCGACCGGAATATATGCAAGACTTCCCATGCTGGCGGACTTTCTACTCAATGCATCGGCCACCACATTGGCCTTACCAGGTGATATAAAATAGTAACATCATAGTCTTTTAGCAACTCTAGCCATCTTCTCTGCCTCATATTCAACTCTTTCTGCTTAAACAAATACGGAAGACTCTTATGATCGGTGTATACTTCACATGCTACACCATACAAATAATGCCTCCAGATCTTCGATGCGTGAATAATCGCCGCCAATTCTAGATCATGCACTGGATAGTTCTTCTCATGCATCTTCAACTTCCTCGAAGCATAGGCAATAACCTTGCCATCCTGCGTTAACACTACACCAAGCCCAATACGGGAAGCATCACAATAATCAGTATAAGGTCCCGTACCTGTGGGTAAAACCAATACCGGTGTTGTGGTCAAGGTTGTCTTGAGCTTTTGAAAGCTCGCCTCACATTTATCGGACCATTCAAATTGAACACCCTTCTGGGTCAATCTGGTCAGTGGGGTTGCAATAGACGAAAATCCTTCTACGAATCGGCGATAATAGCCCGCTAACCCCAAGAAACTCCGAATATCTGTGGCTGATGTCGGTCTAGGCCAGCTCTTGACTGCCTCAATTTTCTTCGGATCAACCTGAATACCTGCTGCCGTCACAATATGACCCAGGAATGCAACTGAACTTGGCCAAAATTCACACTTTGAAAATTTTGCATATAGTTGGCTATCTTTCAGAGTCTGTAAGGCCACTCTGAGATGTTGCGCATGCTCCTCCTGACAGCGGGAATATATTAATATGTCATCAATGAAGACTATTACAAACAAGTCTAAATAAGGCCGGAACACCCGATTCATTAATTCCATAAAAGCTGCTGGAGCATTTGTCAACCCAAAAGACATGACCGAAAATTCATAATGTCCATACCGAGTGCGAAACGCGGTCTTAGGGACATCAGATGCCCTAATCTTTAGCTGATGATAGCCAGATCTCAAATCTATCTTTGAAAATACCTTGGCACCCTGAAGCTGGTCAAATAAATCATCAATTCGCGGAAGTGGATATTTATTTTTGATAGTCACCTTGTTTAACTGTCGATAGTCAATGCACATTCTCATCGAACCATCTTTCTTCTTTACAAATAATACAGGTGCACCTCACGGCGAAACACTGGGCCTAATGAAACCCTTTTCAACTAAATCCTGCAACTGTTCCTTCAATTCTTTTAACTCTGGCGGAGCCATACGGTATGGGGGAATGGAAATGGGCTGAGTGCCTGGAGCCAAATCAATGCAAAAATCAATGTCCCTATCGGGCGGCATACCTGGCAAGTCTGAAGGAAATACTTCAGGAAATTCGCGAACCACAGGCACAGAGTCAATAGAAGGAACCTCAGCACTAGAATCACGGACATAGGCCAAATAAGCCAAACATCCCTTTCCAACCATACGCTGAGCTTTAACATAAGAAATAACATTACGGCTAGTATGACCTGAAATTCCTTTCCACTCTATACGAGGCGAATTCGGCAGGGCTAAAGTCACAGTCTTGGCATGGCAATCTAAAATAGCATGATACGGAGATAGCCAGTCCATGCCTAGTATAATATCGAAGTCCACCATATTTAGGAGTAATAAATCAGCACGGGTCTCGAGACCCTCAATTACTATAATACATGACCGATGAACTCGATCAACCACAATAGAATCGCCTACTGGTGTAGACACATGAACAGGAACACTCAGTGGATCATTGGGCTGAACCAAGTATGGTGCAAAATAGGAAGACACGTACGAATATGTAGACCCAGGGTCAAATAATGCTGATGCCTTTCTATCACAAACCAAAATAATACCTATAATAACGGCATCGAAGGACTCAGCCTCTGGTCTGGCAGGAAATGCATAACATCGGGGCTGGGCCCCACCAACCTGAGCAATATCTCTAGGACGATCAGTTGTTGGTTGGTCTCTACCTCTATCGGTCTGAGCTCCGCCTCTATGACATGTGCCTCCACCTCTATGTCCTCTACCCCCGCCTCTAGCTGGCTGAGCAGGCTGTGGGGGAACTGAGTCCTGAATCATGGCACGAGAACCCTGCTGGTGAGATCTGTCAGAAGCTCGAGGGCAATACCTTGCAATGTGCCTAAAATCACCGCACGTAAAACAAGCCCTCGACTGCTGAAAATGGCGAAGTGGTGGTGCACTGATAGGCTGCTGATCAGAGTAGCGTGGCTGAGAATTACGATCACCTGAAGCATCATGAGAAACCTGAAGAGCTGACCGATAAGGCCTAGGAGGATGGCCTCTATCATAAAAATCTCTATCTCCAGACGAGGTACCACTGAATCTACCAGAATTACGAGATCTCTTATCCGATCCATGTCTCGCTCCCTGTGACAGAGCCATCTCTATCCGGCGGGCTGCATTAGCCGCCTCCTGAAAAGTGATTTCAGTTCCTGCACCCATAGCCATCTGTAGCCGAATTGGCTGATTCAAGCCATCAATAAACCTCCTCACTCTCTCCCGCTCCGTGGGAAGTATGATAACAGCATGACGAGCCAGGTCCACGAACCTAGTCTCGTACTGTGTGACAGACATAGAACCCTGATGAAGACGCTCAAATTGTCTGCGCATAAACTCCCGCTGAGTTGTTGGAAGGAACTTCTCCAAGAATAATTCTGCAAACTGCTCCCAAGTCAAAGATGACGATCCCGCTGGCCTGGTTAGACAATAATCTCTCCACCAAGTCTTGGCGGAACCGGATAACCGAAAAGTAGCAAAATCCACACCATTTGTCTCCACAACACCCATAGTACGGAGAACTTCGTGGCAGCTATATAGGAAGTCCTGTGGATCCTCTGAAGGAGTGCCACTGAATGTGGTAGTGAACAGTTTGGTAAACCTGTCCAATCTCCACAACGCATCAGCGGACATGGCTGCACCATCATTAGACGGAGTCGTAATAATAGGCCGAACTGCCTCAACTGGCTGAATCACAGGATCCTGAGTCTGGGGAATCACTGGCTCCGGAGTGCGCGTAGCAGGAGTCTGATTACCTCCTCCGGCCTGAGAAGTGGCTGGTGCCACCGGTAATAAGCCTTCTCTGGTAATATGATCCATAAAACCTGCTATACGGACCAAAGCATCCTGTAGATCCGGTGAAAACACAGCTCCCCCTGGGACCTGAGCTGGGCCTACTGGAGCTGCTGGGGCTGGAATTTCCTGTACAGTTGCAATATAGACATATATATACAATACATTTATAAGGAAATACTCTGCTCTGAAATAACAGTCAATAACTCACGATATCCAGAATAATCTAATCAACAGAATAAATCTTACTTTCATGTCTCATTTCATGTCTCGTGGTAGGCGTACCACCCGCTCCCAACTATCACTGTAATTATATCTTGTGGTAGGCGTACCACCCGCTTAGAATAAAGGGAATATTTTCCTAACTCCGTAGCCTCTGGAAGATAAATACAGACGTTTCCGTACCGATCCTTCAGACTCTACTAAGGTTGTTCGTAAGTTGTGAGACCTGTGCAACCTAGTGCTCCGATACCAACTTGTCACGACCCGGATTTCCCACCATCGGGGTCATGATGGCGCCTACTAAATGGAAGCTAGGCAAGCCAAATATTAATTACATCTCCATTAATTACCAATTTCTTATTAACAACATAAAAATTACAGCGGAATAATCAAAATTAGCGGAAGACTTAGTCAAATATGATAAAGAAAATCCAAATCTGATACACTACCCAAGATTGGTGTCACAATACTCACGAACTTCTAAGAATAATACACATAATTGTTCGAAAGAAAATACAAGTTGTTTATCTCGATTACATGAGATAACAGAATGAAGAACATAGATAGAAGAGACAACGGGTCCTGCGGACGCCTGCAAGGCTACCTCGTAGTCTCAGTATTCGAAAAATCCACAAGTCGCTACTGCCGCTACTGCTGTCCGTAACCTGTATCTGCGCAAAAAGAGCGCAGAGTGTAGTATCAGCACAACCGACCCCATGTGCTGGTAAGTGCCTGGCCTATCCCAGCGAACTAGTAACAAGGCTAAGGCCATTCACCCACCTAAACCTGTATAGTTGCAATATAGATATATATATACAATACATTTACACGGAAATACTATGCTCTGAAATAACAGTCAATAACTCACGATATCCGGAATAATCTAATCAACATAATAAATCTTACTTTCATGTCTCAATTCCTCTCTCATTTCATATCTCGTGGTAGGCGTACCACCCGCTCCCAACTATCACGGTAATTATATCTTGTGGTAGGCGTACCACCCGCTCCCAATATATCGGTAATTATATCTTGTGGTAGGCGTACCACCCGCTCCCAAATATATCAATAATCATATCTTGTGGTAGGCGTACCACCCGCTCCCAAATATATCAATAATCATATCTTGTGGTAGGCGTACCACCCGCTCCCAAATATATCAATCGGCTACCGGCAACTATGGCCAATGCCAAGATTTTAAGTCACTTTGTGGTCGGCGTACCACACGATCCCAATTTATAAAATATATATATTACCGGCATTTAGCCAATAATCTCTATGTCAACAATATTTATAATTACCGGTTTTAAACCAATAATTTATAATAATTTCAACAATTTACCTTCATTACCGGTATAACACCAATAACTCTTATTCAACAATTTATTCATAACTAAATTCATATTCCTACAAACTAGGATAGAACAAACACTTACCTCGAAAGTTTACGAACGATTCAATCCGTAGCATTGCCTTTTCCTTTCGAATTTGACTCCAATCCAATCGTATCTATACACAATTGATTCAATATCATCAATTCTACTTAACAAACTAGTTCATATTGCTAAATATGATTTTTACAACATTCTGCCCGGAATAGTAAAAATCGACCCCGGGCCCACATAGTCGAAACTCAAGTTTCGAACCAAAATAAGTTCACCCAATCTTCCATGAGTTCAAATATACAATTTGTTCTTAAGTTCGACTCCAAAACGAAGTCTAGATCGCAAATTCATTGAAAACCCTTACTATACTAAATTCTCAATTTTTCTACCCATTTACACCTATTTAGGCTTAGGAATTCAAATAATTGTGAGCACGTGATTTTTGCCTTACTTGAGAAGTACTCCCAGAAAATTCAAAAATAAAAATAGTTTCGTGTTGAGCATGATTTTTGTGATTTTGTGTTATTTTATCTTTTTGTGTGCACGTTTATTTATTTTAAAAATACAAAAAATATATGCTAGGTTTTGCATTTTTAGTATCGAAGTCATGTGATTTACATTTTTAGGTGATATGTAATTATGTACGTTAATTGTAGTAAAAAATAGCGGTGTTATAGGTTAGTATATATACATATGTGTGTATATATATATATATATATATGTATATATACATATATATATATATATATACACATACACATATAGTACATCATGAAGATCTGATCTGGGCCGAAACTTAGCCTAAAAACCAGGCCCAAGCGAATTTCCTCTAATCCAGCCCAAATACCCGTCCAAGCTTCAGCCTGGGTAACGCTTGATCCGGACCGTTGGATTTTATTATCCAACGGCCCAGATTAATCCTTTAATTCCAACATACACTCAGCCTATGACTTAACCAAACGACGTCGTTTGGTTTAAGTGAGGGGATCCTGATCGTTGATCGTAAATGATCCAACGATCAGGATTCAATCTCATATCTCGTATATAAGGCTCATTCTCATACCCCGCCCCCCCAAGCCAGACCCCCCCTCTCCCTTCATCTCCCAAAGGTCCTCAGAGACCAGGCTTCTCTCCGCCGTCCGCCGCCATTGCGCCGCCTGCCGGAAATCGCCTCACGGCGGTTCCGGTAGGCCAATGGCCACCAAACCAATGCCAAAATCTTCCCCTCACCTCCCCCATTACGGATCCGGCCTCCGCTAACCTCGAATCACTCCGGAACTCCTCGAATCTTCATTTGAAGATTCGAGTCAAACTCGAACCAATGCCAAATCACCCCAAACTCACCCCAAACCCTCACATGGCCTCCCTCGTACCCCCGCCGGCTTTCGTTTACCTCGAATCTAACCAGAAATGCAAAAGCCCCAAATCCGAGCCCAAGAACCCTAGTTTTTGAAGAAACCCAATTCGAGCCGGGTTAGCCGTAATTGAAGTCCAAGGGACTTTAGTCTAGGTGTTCTCAATCGAGAACATCTTGATTAAAGCCCGTTTGGCTTCAATAGTTCCCAAATTGTGGTTCAAAGCCTGGGTCGGCAGTTTTCTTATGAGGTATCCATTTCTTCTTTGGTCGATTTAATTCGATTGTGTGAATATGTGTGTTTGTTTTATTCATGTTTCAGTTCTCATCTATCATGCTTTTAATTTCTCATATCAGTTGATTTGTTCTCCTCCTTTGAGGCCTTTTATTTGGCCAATTCCCTCTGTTTTCAGTAGTTAAAATGAATCATAGGTTCAATGTGATTAAGGTCGTCAAGCAATTAATTCATATTTGATTAGTTCCTTGATCCCTGCCTGAAATATTAGGAATCAAACTGTAGGTCGATCATTTGTTGTTGATTATGTGTGTTGTCATCGACTAATCAATGTGGTCGATTAGCTTCGTAGGTCTTGTGCATTAGCATTTTTATGGCAGAAACTGATTACACACACAGAATCACTGTTGGATTGTGCTTGTTTGTGATTAAGTGATGATTGGTTATAGGTGATTGGTATCGATGCTGGATTCTGAGTTAATGAGGGTGTTTGGATATAGTGTGTGATTGATGTAGGTTTGAATGGTGTAATTGAAAGAGGTAAGGCATCAAGACTGCTGGTGGAACCTGCTGTACAGCAGAGTGCACCACCAGCTGTCTCCTGTTATTAATTAACTAAAGCCCATGCTTAAGCACAACTTAGTGGCTGAAACAGAGGCATTAAGACTGACAGGCATGGTCTGGCAGAGATAGGTGTGGGCAGGACAATAGTTAATTGATAGTAGGCCTTCAGGAGGGGTTGGGGTTTCTGGCTATAAAGGTAGCATCAAACTAAAACAGTAGGAGGGAGATTAGAGGGTACCTGGAGAGAAAAACAGATACAAAGATACAAAAAGAAGCTACTGTTTCATTGGCTTCTCACTGTTTCGATTGTTTTGCTTCAGTGGTTGAGTGTTTGGCCATTGTTGTTATGGTTCTTGTGTTGGGTGCTGTTGGTCGTTTGTGTTGCTGTGCACATTGTTGTTGGTCCAGTGCTGGTTACTCTGTTGTTGTTTGTTGCTGTGCTACTGTGGCTAACTGCCACTGGTTGTGGTCGTGTGTATAGTGTTGCTGCCTGGGTTGATTGTTGCTGTTGTTCCATTGTTGGTTGCTGTTTGTGTCTATAGTGGTGCTGCCTGGTTGGTTTTGTTGCTGTCAATCCAGTTTGTTGTTGGTTTACTGTGGTTGTTATTGGTCTTGAGTGTATGCTGCTGCTGTGTTGAGGTTGCTACTGGTGGTTATTTTTGTTGCTGTTGGGTCTGTTTGTTGCTGCTTGGTCCAACATTGTGCTGGTTCAGTGTTGTTGAGACTGGTCCAGTATTGTTCTTCTGTGGTTGTTGTTGCTATTGGTCTATTTGATTGCTGCCATTGGTTGTTGTCGCTCTTTGGTATATTGAGTTGCTGTTGGTTTATTGGTTGTTACTGGTTTATGGCTTTTAGCTTGATGCTTACTGCTTTATAGCTTGCGTAACCAACCTGCCCTCTCGAAGGCCTACTTTTATCGATTAACCATTGTCTCGCCTACACTCTATCTACGCCGGGACCATGCCCTGTCAGTCTTAATGCCTCTGTTTCAGCCACTAAGTTGTGCTTAAGCATGGGCTTTAGTTAATTAATAACAGGAGACAGCTGGTGGTGCACTCTGCTGTACAGCAGGTTCCACCAGCAGTCTTGATGCCTTACCTCTTTCAATTACACCATTCAAACCTACATCAATCACACACTATATCCAAACACCCTCATTAACTCAGAATCCAGCATCGATACCAATCAGCTATAACCAATCATCACTTAATCACAAACAAGCACAATCCAACAGTGATTCTGTGTGTGTAATCAGTTTCTGCCATAAAAATGCTAATGCACAAGACCTACGAAGCTAATCGACCACATTGATTAGTCGATGACAACACACATAATCAACAACAAATGATCGACCTACAGTTTGATTCCTAATATTTCAGGCAGGGATCAAGGAACTAATCAAATATGAATTAATTGCTTGACGACCTTAATCACATTGAACCTATGATTCATTTTAACTACTGAAAACAGAGGGAATTGGCCAAATAAAAGGCCTCAAAGGAGGAGAACAGATCAACTGATATGAGAAATTAAAAGCATGATAGATGAGAACTGAAACATGAATAAAACAAACACACATATTCACACAATCGAATTAAATCGACCAAGAAGAAATGGATACCTCATACTAGAAACCACGACCCAAAGTGCTACGAACCTCAATTTGAACCATAGGTCAAACGAGAGTTTAATCGAGACGTTCTTCCGAGTGAACACCTAGACTAAAGTCCCCTTGACTTCAATTACGGCTAACCCGTCTTGAATTGGCTTTTGCAAAACTAGGGTTCTTGGGCTCGGATTCGGGGCTTTTGCATTTCGGTTGGATCTGAGGTAAACGAAAGCGCCGTAGGAAGTATGGGAGGCCATGTAGGTTCGGGGGTGAGTTTGGGGGTGACTTGCATTGGTTCGAGCCTCGAATCTTCCAACGAAGATTCGAGGAGTTCCGGAGTGATTCGAGGTTAGCCGGAGGCTCTGATCCGTAATGGGAGGCGGTGAGGGGAAGATTCGTTGGCATCGCTTCGTGGCTCATTGGCCTACCGAACCGCCGTGAGGATTTTCGGCAGGCGGCGCAATGGCGCGGACGCGAGAGAAGCCCGGTCTCGAGACCCTGGCGAATGGGCGAGGAGGTCCGGCTGCGGGGGCGGGGTACGAGAATGAGCCTTATATACGAGATATGAGATCGAATCCTGATCGTCGGATCATTTACGATCAACGATCAGGATCCCTCACTTAAACCAAACGGTGTCGTTTGGTTAAGTCATAGTCCGAGTGTATATTGGAATTAAAGGATTAATCCGGGCCGTTGGATAATAAAATCCAACGGTCCAGATCAAGCGTTACCCAGGCTGAAGTTTGGACGGGTATTTGGGCTGGATTAGAGGAAATTCGTTTGGGCCTGGTTTTTAGGCTAAGTTTCGGCCCAGATCGGATCTTCATGATGTACTATATGTGTATGTGTATATATATATATATATATGTATATATACATATATATATATATATATATACACACATATGTATATATACTAACCTATAACACCGCTATTTTTTACTACAATTAACGTACATAATTACATATCACCTAAAAATGTAAATCACATGACTTCGATACTAAAAATGCAAAACCTAGCATATATTTTTTGTATTTTTAAAATAAATAAACGTGCACACAAAAAGATAAAATAACACAAAATCACAAAAATCATGCTCAACACGAAACTATTTTTATTTTTGAATTTTCTGGGAGTACTTCTCAAGTAAGGCAAAAATCACGTGCTCACAATTGCTATTCTCTGTATAGATTAGTATTTCACCCCAACAGACATGACATTTAGTTTATCTCAAGAGTAAAAGTTTCCTATTTTGTGAATGTGCAAATTAAGTTTCACTTTCAACATTGACAGCATACATGAATGCAGATGTAGATAAGTAGTGCAAATGAACTTTTGTTTTCATCCTTAGTTTGGCCAACGTGTTATTAGTCTTGATCTACAACCCTTGATTAAAATGGTTTAAGTTAATTAAAACTAGTCATCTTGAGATATATGTATTCCCGCGTCTCGATACCTTTAAATTTAAAATAATTATATTTTAACCATGTGTACATTCCGTACTTTGGTTTAACACTTAATTTCAAAGAAGTACCGTGCGTGCATATCGCATCTAGGTCCAAATAATTAATAAAATATAATTAGTGTTATACCGGTAATGAAGGTAAATTATTGAAATTATTATAAATTATTGGTTTAAAAACCGGTAATTATAAATATTGTTAATACAGAGATTATTGGCTAAATTGCCGGTAATATATATATTTTATATTTGGGATCGTGTGGTACGCCGACCACAGTGACTTAAAATCTTGGTATTGGCCATAGTTGCCGGTAGCCGATTGATATATTTGGGAGCGGGTGGTACGCCTACCACAAGATATAACTTATTGATATATTTGGGAGCGGGTGGTACGCCTACCACAAGATATAACTTATTGATATATTTGGGAGCGGGTGGTACGCCTACCACAAGATATAACTTATTGATACAATTGGGAGCGGGTGGTACGCCTACCACAAGATATAATGTACTGTTACAGTTGGGAGCGGGTGGTACGCCTACCACGAGATATGAAATGAAAAAGGAATTGAGACATGAAAGTAAGATTTATAATTTCATGTCAGCCACATAAGGATAGTCGGAGGTGTAACGACCTCATGTCACTCCGACATGTTCATAATGTATTATATATATATATATATATATATTATATCGATGGCGTTATATATACATATGTATAGTACGTAGCACCACTGATCAATTGGTTATTACTACTATTATTATTATTCCCATAGGGGCCCAATGATATTTTATGCGCGTATGTATGGTATATGCATAAGGTTTATCTATGCATATCATGGCCCTTAGTGGCAATCCAGAGTTAAATGGCGATCCTTCTCGACTCTCCTTTACATTTTTGTCTCTCTATCTATGTTCTTCGTTCTCGTTATCTCATGTTAATCGAGATAAACAACTTGTATTTTCTTTCCAACAATTATGTGTGTTATTCTTAGAAGTTCGTAGTATTGTGACACCAATCTTGGGTAGTGTATCCGATTTGGATTTTCTTTATCATATTTGACTAAGTCTTCCGCTAATTTTGATTATTCAGCTGTAATTTTTATTTTGTTAATAAGAAATTGGTAATTAACGGAGATGTAATTAATATTTGGCCTTGCCTAACTTCCATTTAGTAGGCGCCACTCGACTCCCGATGGTGGGAAATCGGGTCGTGACGAGTTGATATCAGAGCTCTAGGTTACATATGTCTCGCAACTCACGAACAACCTTAGTAGATTGTCTGAAGGATCGGTACGGAGACGTCCGTATTTATCCTCCAGAGGCAGAGTTAGGAAAATATTCTCTGTTATTCTTTCCGGCCGTGCGACTCTGATCTCGGAATCGCCAGTCGAACTTCTACTCGTTCTTCCGCGAGATGGTAAGGACACGTGCATCCTCATCTACCGAACAGAGCCGAGGTCCCAGCGGTAGGCGGCGCCTCGCTCGGGGTAGGGCCGAGGTCGAGGCCGGGTCCGTAGGACGAAGGTAGGGGCAGTGGCTGCGGCCAGGCGGCAACGGCGACGAGCGGCGAACCTCATGTTCATATCGAGAGCAGGCTCGAACCCCGACAGCCTCCGGAAGAGTTCAGCCGAGTCCCGGGAGTGAGTGCGTGTTTTCACCGGGATCTACGGGACGCTCTGGTCCGGTGCAGACAGGTTTTATGGATCATAGCCAGCAGCAAAGGTGCATTACGCGCGGCACCGACCACTTCTCGTGCCGAGGAGGGACATCGGACTCGCTTCACGCGCACCGCAGCTGCAGAATTCCCCGTGCCTGTGGATCCCGTGATTCACCCGCCGGAGGCGGCCTCGGCTCGTCACGCCCGCGACCGCGCCGACATGACGGGCGCGGCCGCATGCCGGCGACGCGCTGTGGAGATTGGACAGGTTTACTACAGCCAAGCTGTTCACTACCACATTCGGTGGCACTCCTTCAGAGGAGTCACACAGGACCTTAGTCGCCATTTTTTCGTAAAGTTCTCCGTACTATGAGTGTCGTGGAGACAAATGGTGTGGATTTTGCTTCTTTTCGGGTTATCTGGTTCCGCCGAGACTTGGTGGAGAGAGCATTGTTGTCCTAACTCCGGTGCCACCGGGACCATCATCTTTGACTCGGGAGCGAGTTTTTATGTAATTATTGTTGGCAGAGGTCCCTTCCAAGGCAACTCGGGGCCGGGAGTTTGTGCGCAGAGACAATTTGAGCGTGCGCCGTCGAGGTTACTATGTACACGTCACGGCACGAGACCAGGCTCGCGGACCCGTTCGCTGGCGTACGTCGTCATACTGCCTGCCGCGGGCGGGAGAGAGTAGTGAGGAGGCTTATTGATGGCTTGGATCCACCAATTCGACTGCGGATGGCAGCTGTGGCGTCGTGAGAGCCGAAATCACTTGGTCGAGAGGCTGCCGCCACTGCGGCCCGCCGGCAGAGAGAGACTGGCTCCGTCGCAGAGGGGCCAAAGAGGAGCAACGGACTCGGATGGAATGAGATCCCGTGGTTACTGGGACGATTCGGTATGTGCTGCGCGCGGGGAGACAGAGACGGTGACCAAATGGCAGGCCGTCTCGCTCTGGGCCCTAGCCGGCCGGCCATCGGAGTTTCTGCGACTGATGCTTCGGGTGATCGTGACTCTCGGCCAACGCTGACTCGATCGCGCCGACTGCCGGTGCGTCCGGGCAATTTCCGCCGTTTTCTGTGCGCCGTAGGGGGCTTTGTTTACGTGCGGTGACTTGGAAGCCATTGCAAGGCGTTGCCCTCGAGCTTCGAGCTCCGACAACCTCACCCGGCGGGGGCCCTCGCGCACGGTTCGAGGCCCTCAGCTTCCCTCACCCCGCCCGACTCAGGTCCGGGCCCAGGGAGTGAGGCTAGAGGACATGAGGGCGTGGGAGGTAGAGGTCGCAGAGGCGCGAGCTCGCAGCCGGGACAGAGTGCAGACCGTGCCCGCGGCCAGTCGCCCGGGGATGCGCTCGGGGTGGTGGGGCACGGCCCGAATGTTGTGCACTTCCCCGCCGGACCAGAGGCCGAGTCTTCGCATGCGCGTCATTACAGTAGTGTGTTGGCTCGTGATAGAAAGGCACGGACGGTGTGACCCGCGGGTCTGCATGTTCGTACGTGTCGTCCTGTTTTGCACCATACTTGGTTGAGCCTAGTGATCCACCGAGTGTTCCTGTCTGCATAGTGCTCCACACCAGTAGGCGATCCCATTGTGGTTGATCGAGTTCGCCTAGGCCGTGTATTATAGATAATTCGGCGGTCTCGAGGCCCGATGCTGCCACGTTATTACGCCTGCAATACGGCGGACTTCGACACTATACTGGGCATGGATCGCTGTCTCCGTGTCATGACTAGGCCCCAGGCGCGATGCCAAGACTGTGACTTTAGCCCTGCCAAGTGCGCCTCGTATAAGTGAAAGTGGAATTTCGGTGTCCTACCTAGCCACGTAGTGCCGTTTTAACTATGTTAAAGCTCAGCCGTATGGTCGGAAAAGGATGCCTGGAGGCTTCGTCTGGCCTATGTCCCGCGATCCAGCGCGGGCTCCTTCTACGTGACTACTATGCACCTGTGGTTAGCGAATTTCCTGAAGTATTTCCTTCAGACCTGCGGGGTATGCCGCCCGATAGGGACATTGATTTTTGCGGTGACTTGGGTCTCGCGAGCACTCGACCCGATTTCGCGTCCCCCAATACCGTACGGCTCCGCCGCGAGTTAAAAGAATTGAAGGAACGAGTTGCAGGGTTTACTTGAAAAGGGTTTCATTGGGCCCAGTGTGTCACCGTAGGGTGCACCTGTGTTGTTTGCAAAGAAGAAAGATGGTTCGACGAGAATGTTGCAGCCAGACTATCGACAGTTAAGCAAGGTGACTATCAAAAATAAATATCCACTTGCGCGAATTGACGATTTGTTTCGGCCAGCTTCGTGGTGCCAAGTGCATTTTCAGAGATGGGTTGGAGATACTGGCCTGTCATCGAAGACTTGAAGGTTGGAGCATACTGATGTCCCTAAAACCGCGTTCCGCACCCGTAAGATGGATGCACTATGGGACTTGGTCGTCGCGTTCGGGCTGACACAATGCTCTCCGGCGACTTTTGCTGGAATCAACGAATCGGTGTTCGGCCTTATTGACGACCTATCGTTTGTAATAGTGCTTCGTTGATGACATATTAATATATTCCCGCAGTGGGGAGGCATGCGCAATATCTCGTAGTTAGGCACTTACGAGGACTACCGAAGAATAGCCGACTTATATGCAAAATTTTCAAAAGTTGTGAATTTTGGGCGAGTTCGATTCAGCTGTATCTGCGAGGTCGCATTCGCGTGGCCGACGGTATTCCGAGTCGATCCGTAGTACCGAGGGCTAGCAAGCTGGTCGAGGCGCTAGACCGACATCCGACCTACGGATATTCGTAGCGTTTCCCTTGGGGTTGGCGGGCTATTATCGCGCCGGTTCGTAGAAGGATTTTCGTCGTACTGCAACCCCAGCGACCGTATCGACCCGGAAGCGGTGTTCGATTTGGAATGGTCGGCGAAGCAAACGTGAGGCGAGGAAACTTTCCAAAAAGCTCGAGACAGCACTTGACCACGAGACGGTATTGGTTTTGCCCACATGTGCACGGGGACCTGCTACTCGTTTCGTGGCAGATGCTTCCCGCATATGTCAAATGCCGTGTGAAGATGCACGTACGGGACGGCGAGGTTATTTGCCTATGCGCGAGGCGATTTGAAAATTCAGCGCAGAAGAACTATCCGATGCAGATGATGCTAGCGGTGGCGGCGATTATTCACGCATTGAAGATACTGGAGGCATTATTTGTATGGTATGTAGCATGTGAAGTGTGCACCGATCATGCAGAGTCTTCGGTATTTGAGCGAAGCGTAGCAGTTGAATACGAGCGTGTAGAAGATGGCTGTAGATTGCTGTTAATTGACTACTAGCGCTTTACTACTTTTATATCACCTGTGATGAGGCCCCGTGTGGTGGCCGGTGCGTTGAGTAGAACGTCACGGTGGGGAAGGTGTCTTGCATATATTCCGGTCAGTCATAGACCATTGGCTCTAGACGTCCAGTCATTAGCCAACCGGTTCGTAGGACTGGACAGGCACCGGTGCCTAGCAGGGGTGTTAGCCTGCACAGACGCTCGTTCTTCTTTGTTGTGACGCATCCTCCCGAAGTGAGAGGCGATTTGATGATCCTCGTTTGCGTGAGTTGAGAGATACGGTACGGCGGGGGAGGTGCCACACGGGTAAATCTAGATAGATGATGGGATTGATAGAGCTCGTGAGTCCGGGGTTGTGCGCCCGATGTCGAGCGGATTCGAGAGTTAATCTTAGCAAGAGGCCCGTCAGCTTTGCGGTATTCCTATTCGACCCAGCTGCGCCACGAAGATGTACCGGGGGCTCACGTCGGCTGCCGTCGGTGGCGCGGAGCACATGGAGAAGGACACCGTGCGTAACAAGAAACTGACCGCGGTGTCCCTAGGGTGTCAAGGCGGGTGAGAATATGAGCACCGCAGAAGACCCTGGGGGTATTCCGTAGGACTGAGGTCTCTAGGTGGAATTGTCGGAGCGAGATCCGTATGCGGGATTTCGGTGCCGGGCTTCCTTTGGTCCGAAGGACATTCTGATGCTGTTTGGGTCGTTGCTGATAGGCTGCTGACCAAGTCAGCACGCTTTATTCCGCATGCGCGTCTCCTGCTCGGCTGGGAGAGGTTGGCGAGAGGTTTACATTAGGGGAGAACTTGGTCGTGCCTGCTGCGGGTGCGCGCGCGTCCATTCTGCTCCGGTCGGGGGCGCGCGGTTTACACTCGCGGTTCGCCGAGAAGCGGTCCCGAGCGTGGGTTAGGTACACTGGGGTTCGATGGTGCGTGACGAGCGATTTCATCCTCGAGACGGATGGCACGGTCGGGAAGGACTATTCGAGATTCTGTGGGGCATGCTTCTGGGCCCGTGTTCGTGGTTTCGAGGCCTCGCGGGACGCCGCTACGCCATTAGCGCAGTTCGCGCCTTACAACAGAACAGTTGCCAATTCGGCATCCCGAATGGCTGCGTATGAGGCGTTGTATGGTGAGGCGATGTCGATCACCGGTTGGATGGTTTCGAAGCCAGGAGAAGGCCTCGTTGTTAGTGTTTGTGGCACCGGTCGCGAGGCCTCGGATGAAGGCCAAAGACTATTCGTAGAGGGTGGCGTTCGCCGCGGTCCCGAGCAGAAGAACTTATGCGGATAGCAAGGTTCGAAGACCGTAGATTCAGCGATTGACAGCGGGCCAGTATTGCTCCGAGGTGTCGCCTATGAAGGTGTGATGAGGTTTGGGAAGAAGGGCAATGGCTGAATGCCAGGTATATTGGGCCCATATCGAAGATTCGACAGAAAGTGGGAGGGGTGGGTTGCCGGATCAGCTTTGGCTGGCGCTTAGCATTATCGTGCATCCGGTTTTGCGTGTATCTGTGCTCGTAGATACCACGGCGATCCCACGCATGTGTTAGACTTCGGCATCTTGCCCAGTTGGACGACGATCAGACCCACGCTGAGGAGTGAGCGGTCAGCCACTCATTCTAGACCGACGGGGTTGCGACGGATTGAGGTCGAGAAAGAGTTATCCTTCTCGCGCGTGTTCGGTGGAGAGGTCGGCCTCACGAGCGTCGACACCGGAGGTGCGGCGTCGGTGCAGGCGTGAGCCGCCACGCCCGCATTTGTTTCCACCCCGGCTCAGTGCGCTGCCTTTTGTCCGTTCGAGGACCGAACGGCTGTTTTTGAGGTGGAGATCGTGACGACCCCGTGGATCAGTCAACGTGCCTTTGTCAATCATTCCG